>JAQZBX010084958.1:0-13189 GCA_029593785.1 Cabassous unicinctus | reverse complement strand
GCCACACCCACTTCCTGCCGTGAGGTTGCTGCATCAGCCCACCGCACCGCTCAGGCCGGCCTGCCCTCACAGGGAGGCCTCAGGAAGCGAACCCGGGCCTCCCATATGGTAAACGGGGGCTCTATCCACTGAGCCACACCCGCTTCCCCAAAACCTTTGAATTTAATACTGTCAAAGGGTATCGAACCCAGAGGAACAGGCCAGTTTACAAACATAATCTTTCTTTTTGGGGATTCACAAAATAATCTCAAATTGCCACAACTTGTAGCAGATTAAAATCCAATAAATACTTACAGAATGATCTACAATTGGTTAGGCAGTATAGGGGGTCAATTCACAGTATTACTTTCATTTTACACTAATATATTTTTAAAATTTTTTAATACTAATCTTATTCCCATTATTGGTATTGTCAGAGTCATCTACAATTAATGCATGAAATGAAGACAGAGCTTAGCATTTTCTCTCATTTGGGAGAGAAGAAAACAGGGTGGTAGAGATGGGTAGTATTATTTCTTTGAACCTGTAGAAAAAAGGGTGGTTTAGTTTGCTAAAGGCTGTTAATGCAAAAATACCAGAAATGGGCTGGCTTTTATAATGGGAATTTATCAGGGTAAAACCCTACATTTCCAGGCTGTAAAATGTCCAAATCAAGGCATCATCAGAGATGCTGTCTCGCCAAAAGTCAGCTGCTGGCAGGCCCTGGACTCCTGCCATGCCGCAAGGCGAAAGGACGACCAGATTCTGCCTTCTCCTCCAAGCTCACTTTCTCCTCACGCTCAGCTGTGGGTGATCAGGCATATGGCTCGTCTCTCCAGGCCTGGTCACTTCAGCTTAAGGCTGCCGTGCTGATTCCAGCCTCTGGCCTCTCTCTTGGCCTCTCTCTCAGCCTCTCTTGGTGGTTTCTCCAGCTTCCTGCGGCTGTAGGCAATCCTGGAGTCCTCTCTCACATGGCAGGGTAAAAGCTTACAGTTTTCTTTCTCTGTGTGTCTCTGAATGTTCCCCCCATTTATAAAATGCTACAGCAAGATGGGCCAAGACCCACCCTGGGTCACACCTCACTAAAGTACTCCTATCCAAGGCCCCCAACGAATTCAATCCAATCAAAGAGTCCCACACAAACCGGGATGGGTAAGCTTCAAGACTTATCTTTTCTGGGATTCATAAAAGCTTCAGGGAAGCGGGTGTGGCTCAGTGGATAGAGCCCCCGTTTACCATATGGGAGGCCCGGGTTCGCCTCCCGAGGCCTCCTTGTGAGGGCATGCTGGCCTGAGCGGTGCGGTGGGCTGATGGAGCAACCTCACGGCAGGAAGCGGGTGTGGCGCAATGGATAGCGCACCCGTTTACCATATGAGAGGCCCTGGGTTCGCTTCCCGGCGCCTCCTTGTGAGGGCAGGCCGGCTCGCGCGGCGCCGTGGGCTGATGCGGCAAGACCTCACAGCAAGGGGGAGATAAGCAGACACAGAGAAGACACGCAGCGAATGGACACAGCAACACAAGCAGCAAGGGGGGGATAAATAAATAAAAATAATAAAAATAAAAAAAAATAAAAGCTTCAAACTGTCAGAGAAGGGTTCACTTAAAGCATGATTTGAACATTGTCAATTTCTGGAGTACATAAAAAATTATCTTTTCTCTCTGGATGTATTTTCAGTGGATAAATACTGATCCCTGAATTTTGCCCAACTGATGCAATTCCCAGAGGAATATCACTACTATAGATAAGGGTGAAGAAAAAGAATTAAAACCAGGGACTCAAGTAGATATTAGCACCCCTATGTTCCTAGTGGCATTATTTACAATTGCCAATAGGTGGAAGCAACCCAAATGCTCATCAATGTAAGGATAGATTAACAAAATGTGGTATATCCTTACAATGGAATTTTATTCAGCCTTAAAAAGGAATAATATTCTGGTACTTGGTACAATATGGATGAATCTTGGAGACATCATGTTGAGTGAAATAAGCCAACTGCAAAAGGACAAATATTGTGTGATATCACTTATATTAAATAATTAGAATATGTAAATTCATAGACTCAGAAATTAGAATACAAGTTACCAAGTAGCAGGGGTTGGGGTGGGGAATGGGGAGTTAGTGAACAATCGGTACAGAGTTTCTGTTTGGGATGATGGAGAAGTTTTGGTAATGGGTGGTGGTAAGGGCAGCACAACATTGTGAATGTATTTAACACCATTGAATTGTATACCCGAAAGTGTCTAAAATGATTAATTTTAGATTGTGTATGTGTTACTAGAATAGAACTGTACAGCACAGAGTGAACCCTAATATAAATTATGGACTATAGTTATTAATATAAATATAATAATAATGTTTCATCAATGTAACAAAGGTACTATACTAATGCAAAATGTTAATAATAGGGAAAACTGTGTGTGGGGTCAGTATATGGGAACTATGCACTTTCTGCATTATCCTTCTATAAACCTACAACTGCTCTAATTTTTAAAAAGTGAAAAAAAAACAAGTAACAAATGCAGTGCACTGCACAGTTTTTGTGCCTTAACATAAGCATTCATTTATGATACATCATGGTAAATACAATGTCATACACATTTTTTAAAAGAAAAAGAGCAGCCAAACATAACTGAAAAAGAAAACTGAGAGGAAAAAAAAGAAGTGAAGGGACACAATCTGTAGATGTTTCTAATAGAATGGCTAGCTTTTCGGTCTTCCCTGGGAGTTGGCTCCTATTTGTTGCTTTTTTAATTATTTGCATTGAATAATCTAGAGATGCATAAACATAGGAAGAAATGGTTTGGAAGACATAAAAGAGAATGGCAGTTATGGCTAAGGACTATGCTAAAGCTGCCTGATCAATGCCCTTCAAAAATAATCTTTTCAGGAGAGCATGGTCTTTCATTATAGTTCACATGGGTCTTAGGGCAGAAAAGTAGAAAAAATTCCTAAGTGTAAATCTCCTTATTTAACATTAAATTCCATTTTTATTGTTGAAATCTTTACCTGCTAAAACCTTAGATGAAACTTTATAATAAGGAACAAGGCAGAACAAGTTTGGAATTCTGGTCCTGCTTCTTAAGGGCCACTTAGAACCAACACTGGCACCAGGTGAAAGCTCAGTAAATGATAGCTATTATCGTCACCACTGCCCTTATTATCATCGCCACTGTCCTTATCATCATCACCATCATGATTGTTGTCCTGAGCCTTCTGCTCTATCTTTGATCATTTTCTCTTTTTCCATGTGGAAAAAGCTACTTCTCCCTAGATAGACTGATTTCTTTGAATGTCAGCATTGACTTTTTATCTAGAATTTTTTTTTTTTTTTTTAATAATGTGCCTGCTCAATCTTTTCCTGCCTATTCAAATTACCAAAGATAATTTACAGGGTTTTGTTCTAAGACATTGTAAAATGTTAAAACAAACACACAAAAAACAAAAAACAAAAATAAAACAATTAACAGAAGGTGAGACCCAATATTAAATAAATCAGCATGTACATCAGGAGTGACGGCAAGAGACAGATGATATAGAGGGATAAACTGAATGCACTTGAGTGTAGGGTACCAAGAAGACTGGACTGGCACTGATCCCAGTAGAAAACTAAGAATCAGCAAAGTCAAACTTTTCCTAAGGAATTTTCCTCATTTATTGAGTCTAAGCCTACATTGACCATTTTTGGGTCATCTATAAAAGTTATTAATCCCCTCCACAGAGGAACATTCACATAGACACCAATTTGGAATAAATTTCAGTGTTTGATCCATAAGGGTAATGATTGGAACTTATTTGATTCTCTGAACCGCATTTTAAGAAATCCTTGTCTAAGATTAGCACTTACATACGAAGACAGATGTGGGCACTCAGCCTCCTGGAAGATAAGAGGAAAACAAAGAGGCTCCATGAACTACCAAGAGAAAATACCAAACCCTACCCTAAACTGAGGACAGCTATAACACAGAAGACGGAGGGGCCAAAACTTCCCTGGGAAAGGAGAAAGTAGGAATGTCTCTAAGAGAAGCTATGGCTGCCAAGACCTGCAGCACCTCCTTAAACGTGGGCGGACGGATACTCAGTGTTAATCTCTGAAATTTGTGATGGTTGGTTTTATGTGCCAAATTGGCAAGGCCATAGTGCCCAGTTATTTAATCAAACACTAATCTAGGTGTTGCTGTGAAGGTGTTTTGTAGATGTGGTTCACACGTACAATCAGTTGACTCTTTTTTTGGTTGTTTCTGAGGTACCAGCTGTGGGGAATTGAACCCGGGACTTTGTGTGTGGGAAGCCGGTGCTCAACCACTGAGCCACATGGCCTTCCCTAATCAGTTGACTTTAGATAAAGGAGATTACACTTGATAAAGTGGGGAGGCCTCGTCCAATCAATTGAAGGCTTTAAGAGCAAAATCTGAGGTTTCCAGAGCAGAGGAAATTCTCCCTCAAGACTGCAGCCTTAACTGCTGTCTGAGGGAGGGGGAGACAGCATTTCTCTGTTGGGTTGATCTGGCAGTGCAGGCCAGATAATCTGGGCGATTCAGGTTCATAAAGTGCATGAAATAAGAACATGTCCTCCTTTACCTCAGAAAATTTACATGAAGATTCAGAGAGATAATAGATAAAATGATGTTTGGCAAAATCCGTATTGCCACACAAATAAAAAATAGCATTTCCATATGGCTCTGCTCACCCCACCCCCCCATTAAAAAAACTGGTGTATTGGAAAGATGATGGTATCAAGGGAGTGGACCAAGTTTCAAGTTGTTGCACCTTCTCTTAAAAGGTAGGTGTCAATCTAATTTTTGAGCATCAGTTTTCATCTATTCTATTGCTGCTGCTGATGAATGATAGATGATGATAATGATTACGTTATAGAAAAAGATGATGAAGAAGAATGATATTCAAATCAGCATCAGCATCAGCAGCATTGTTAGGTAGCAGCTATTCTTTCTTGAGTACTTACTGCATGCCAAACCTTGTTCAAACATGTTTAAACATTATTCATCTCAGCTCACCCTATAAGGTAGACATTATTCAGAAACTGTGAGTGATCTTTAAAAAGCTGTTCTCTTTCCACCATGCTATATACATGAACCAATTGGGGCAAATGGGTAGTGAGTAGTAATGTATATTACACATTTTTGCTATTCGAATGTAATATCATGTTATTATTCTCTAATGACCCTGTCTTCCAAGAAAGTCATCTCCTGTATACTCAGCTTCTCATAATCTCCTCTGGGGAATTTTGCTTGGGAATAACACAGGCAAGGTTTGAGTTCTAGCAACAACTCACTTGTTAAGTGTTTTTGGGATACTGTTTCTCTCAGTCTTTCTGAAACTCAGTTTCACCAACAGTAAAACATGTGGAAGGTGGCTTCTATCAGAATAGGAGTTAGTCCAGATTTCCTTCAGAGAGGCTGGGTTCCCATGCTAAGGGCTCTGCCTAAGACTTCTTCTGTCTAGTCCCAGCATCCTCCATTCTCAGCTGGGTGCCAATTTGTACTCCCTTTTGTCTTACTTCCCTCTGACAGTTAGGAAGGATGGTTCATCTCCCAAATACAGTCGGGTGTTCCCTTCTCTGTGCTCCTGTATCACCTTGGACACACTATTATTTCAGAATTTGTCACATAGGATTGTTTATTCCCTTCTATGACACTTTCAGGTAGGGCTTTACTGCTCTCTTTCATTTCCATTTACATTACACTAGACTCTCTAGATTCATTAATACGCTTATTCTCTGCCCCACCAGAGCAACTCACAGGCAGAGTCCATGGCTATTTCTTCCTTTGTTTTGCATAATGAACTAACACATAACACATATGTTAGTGACACTTTGGTAAAGTCAGAGGATTTCTATAAATCGAGTTCTTTCTCTCTTCTTGGAAAGAGAAAGAACTATTTTAATGATTCAGTCTAAGCAAGTTTTAGGAGTACAGGTCATTCTTGGCCATGACCTTGGCCAACTATTATAGCAGTCACCAACAAGGGTCACTGTAAATGCACCCAATCTGCATGTCCATGGACCCAAGCCACAGTGCATCCATGGCAATGACACAGACTGACAAAAGAACAGACCCAACAACAAGAAGAAAGAGCCATGTAAACTCTGGTCTCCAGCAAATTCAGGACATTTTGGAGCCTCCTCTTGGCATGGAGGTGGGGGGAGGGAGGGGGTGAGAAGGGGAGAAGGGAGAGGTGAGGGAGAAGGAAGAGCAAGGCATGGAGTCGGGGTTGGGGATGGGGAGGGAACAGGAGCTGGGGACTAGATCCCAGAACTAGTCCTTATTTCCTGATGGTCCAGTTTTGTAATTCTCCTAAACCAATTCCAGGTTTTCTCATTGGACCATGAGCCTGTCAGGAATTTTGCTTCTAGGAGTAACCAAATCCATGCCAGGCTTTTCTACCAGCCCATCAGACTAGACGCTGTCACAACACTGCAGCAGCCTGTCATCGCTCCCAGCCACTGTATTTCTATCCTCCCTGCCTCAGCCACAAGCTTTTGTGTTGTCCTTCACCATTCAGCAGGGCTTCCCCGACTCCTCAGGGCAGCAACCAGCAGCCTCACTTCCAGGATTTTCCTTCTTTAGAGAATCTACCTCTCTTTCAAATGGCCCACTTGGCTTTTGGGCTTCGGTGGCTGGTGAGGTCCCTGTTGCCCCTCCAGCCTCCAACCAGGTCTCAGAGCAGGCCCTCAAGCAACCTGTTTCGCTGGGCTGGTGGACGCCTGGGGTCGTGGCCACCCAGGCTTCTGTCCTCCCTGAGAACTGACACAACTCCTAGGAAGGACCGTTTCCCAGCTCTAGGGTGGTCCACTTTAAAATGCCCACATCCAAAAATTAGGGACAAAGTGGAATGTGTACCTTTGTGGTTGGAGCCATCATATAAGGGGGCAAGGACACACACACCCGCAGGGCCACACACATAAATACCAAATAGAGTTCACTGGGAGGGAACCTGCAGGCAGAGAAGGCAGAGAGTGCACAGGACACCCCCACCCTACCCCAGACCTCATTACCCCTTAGAGAGATGAGTCCAGGCTGGGCGTGGCTGGACTGGGCTCTGTATAGGGACTGGGAGAGGGGACATGCAGCAGACCATGTAACAGCAGAGCTTTCTGGTCAAGGAAAGGGTCTTGTTAGAAAGGAGGGTCCTCTGGAGTTCATCCTGTCCTTCCTCTGCTCTAACTCAGACCTGCTGAGCCAGCTCTTTAAAAACTATCAGAGGAAATGAACCTCCAGGGCAATCTGCACTTATCAATCCTTAATCAAAGTATTTTCTTACTTCTAGAGTCTTAAGAGCACAAACAACATTGCTTTCATCTTTATAACGCCCACAATACTGAGAAATTAAAACTCGGGATAACAGATACAAATAAAACCAGCTGTAGGGAAGCAGATGTGGCTCAAATGATTGGGCTCCTGTCTATCATATAGGAGGTCCAAGGTTCGATTCCCAAGATGATGCAGCAAAAAGAGACAAAAAAAGACACAGAGGAGAGACAATAAGAGATGCAGCAGACCAGGGAGCTGAGGTGGCACAAGAGATTGAGCGCCTCTCTCCCGCTCCGGAAGGTCCCAGGATCGGTTCCCAGTGCCACCTAAAGAGAAGACAAGCAGACACAGAAGAACACATAGTGAATGGACACAGAGAGCAGACAGCAAGTGTAAAAACAACAAGGGGTGAGGGAGAAAGAAATAAATCTTTAAAACAAACAAACAAACAAAAACAGCTGCAAAGTGAATAGTAAAAAGTATTTCCCCCAAGGACAGGATGCAGCTGTAAAGTCTTAGCACCCCCTCTTTGAATGACTACCTCCCTCTTACTCACCAAGAAACCTTATTCTCTAAAATTGTGGATTGTCAGAAACATTGCTGTGTGAACATTGCTGTGTGAAATTTATCAGTAAGAATGAAACATCCCACTCCTGGCTAGAAGAACTAAGATACTTTGACACAGAAAAGCAGCCTTGATTTACAACCCAGGTGCAGAGCTTCAGATAAATGGTTTATGAATGCAACATTACACATTTATCTTAGTTTTGTGGTTTCCAGGGAAAAATGGCTTTGAGTCTGCTTCACAGTCCAGACATGATGATCCTTTTATACTCCTCTTGCTTCACTTTGAGCCCATGAAAAAACTACTTCATTTAAATTTCAGCTAGACTCCATCCTTCCCCCAAATTCTAAAACAATCCTATTTTTTTTTCTTTGTTTGGTGAGATGCCTCACCATTCCTCTAATGTGTGGCTGTTCTCATTGCAATGAGCCAATAACCTGACTTTGTCAGACTACAGATTAGTCTCTCCTGGTCTTAGATTGATTGGGTCATGACAGTACAAGACTTGCATGTAATAAGAGGGGTATGAACTTCAGATGGATTTGCTGAACAATGTGGACTGTGAAATAGACAAAGATATGGTATAATTATACAGAGGTAGGGAATTTTCATTATAGACCAAATGAGTATGTTCATTTCTCAAGAATTATCCAGCTCTTTTTGGGAGAAAATGGAGCATATGTGAAAATAATAAATTTCCTTTTTTGTAGCATAACATTCAGTGGTTTTTAGTATATTCACAAAAGTTGTGCAATCATAACCACTGTCTAATTCCAGAACATTTCCATCACCCCAAAAAGTGGGAATTATTTGTTGCTTTTGGTTTTAGCTAAGAATTCATTGCCAAATCCAAAGTCCTGAAGGTTTCCCCCTTTATTATCTTCTAAGAGTTTTGTGGTGTTAGCTCTTATATTTAGGTCTTTAATCCATTTTGAGTTAATTTTTGTAAATGTTATGAGGTAGGTGTCCACCTTCATTCTTTTGCATGTGGAAATCTAGTTTTCCTAGCACCATTTCTGAGAAGACTGTTCTTTCCCCTTGGCATGTACTTGGCACCCTTGTCAAGACACGGTTGGCCATAGATGTGTGGGTCTATTTCTGGATTTTCAATTCTATTCCGTTAGTGTATATGTGTGTCCTTATGGCAATACCACACTGTTTTTATTACTGTCAATTTCTAGTAAGTTTTGAAACCAGGGAGTGTGAGTTCTCCAACTTTGTTCTTGTTTTTCAAAAAAAATATTGGCTATTTGGGGCCCCTTTCATATGAAATTGAGGATTGGCTTTTCCATTTGTGAAAAAATTAGACCTCTGGAATTTTAATAGGGATTGTGTTAAATCTGTAGATTGCTTTAGGTATTATCGACATCTTAATCATATTAAATCTTCCAATTCATGAACAAGGCATGTCTTTCCATTATTTAGGTCTTCTTGAATTTCTTTCAGCAGTGTTTTGTAGTTTTCAGTGTACAAGTCTTTCACCTCTTTGGTTAAATTTATCCCTAGATACTTTATTCTTTTGCATATTATTGTAAATGAAACTGTCTCCTTAATTTCCTCTTCAGATTATTCATTGCTAGTGTATAGAAATGCAAATGATTTTACATATTGATTTTGGACTATAAAACTTTGCTGAATTTGTTATTTGTGTCCGCTTTCTTTTTTCCTTTGTCAGTCTAGCTAAAGGATTGTCAATTCTATTGATCTTTTCAAAGAACCATTTTTTATTTCATTGATTCTGTCAATTTTTCCTTTTTTTCCCTTTTTTTTAGGAGGTATGGGAGATTGAACCCAGGATCTGATACATGGGAAGCAGGTGCTCAACCATTGAGCTACACCTGCTTTCTTGTTTTTCTATTCTCAATTTCATTTATCTCCACTGATCTTAATTATTTCCTTTCTTCTGCTACCTTTGGGTTTAGTTTTATCTTCTTTTTCTAATTCCTCAAGATGTGAATTTATGTTATTGATTTGAGGCCTTTCTTTTATATTAATATAGGCATTCACAGCTATTTATTTCCCTCTGAGTACTGCCTTTGCCGCTTCCCATTAGTTTTGGTATGCTGTGTTTCCATTTTCATTTGTTTCTAAGTATCTTATAATTTCCCTTTTGATTTCTTCTTAACCTATTGACTGTTTAAGAATGTGTTAATTTCTAAATATGTGTAAATTTTCTGCTATTGATTTCTAACATTCCATTGTGGTTGGAGAAGTTACTTAGTATGATTTCAATCTTTTAAAATTCATTGAGACTTGTTTTGTGATCGAATATATGGTCTATCCCAGAGAATGATCCATGAGCACTGGAGAAGAATGTGTATTCTGCTATTGTTGGGTGAAGTATTCTATGTATATCTGTTATATCTAGTGACCTATAGTGTTGTTCAATTCCTCTATTTCCTTATTGATCTTCTATCTTGATGTTTTGCTCAAATTTGAAAGTGGTTTATTGGAGTCTCTATTAATGTAGAATTCTCTGTTTCTCTCTTCTGTCAGTATTTGCTTCACATATTTTGGAGCCCTGTTGTTAGGTGAATAGACATTTATAATTGTTATATCTTCTTGTTTAATCAATATATATTGCCCTTCTTTGTTTCTTGTAACAGTTTTTTACTTAGTCTATTTTATCTGATATTAGTATAGTCACCCCAGCTCTTTTTTGGTTACTATTTGCATGGAATATTGTTTTCCATCCTTTCACTTTCAAACTATTTGTGTCTTTGGATCTAAGGTGAGTCTCTTGTAGACAACACATAGTTGGATCATGCTTCTTTATCCATTCTGTCCAATCTCTGCCTTTTGATTGAGTTTTAACCCATTTACGTTTAAGGTAATTACTGAAAAGGCAAGACATACTTCTGCCATTTTGCTAATTATTTTTTTCTTAATTGACACATTTATTAAAAATATAGACTAATGGTGCTGTGTTTAAAAGTCATTGTTGTGCTAACTTCCATGAAACATAACTAATTGTAAGGGACCCTTCAGAAATATACTCCTGACAGAAGTAAAAAGGTAAACAGAAATGACTGCCAAGACAGTGCCATTTCAGACATATGTACCTTTAATATTTGCTAAGAAAGGGAGTTTAACATTATTTACAAGTATACCAATTTCACAGAGGCTGAATACCGCAGGCATAAGGTGCACTATGACCACAAGAAGCTTTTTCATACTTCACAAATGGCTTTATATTTTAGCTACAAAGGTTGGTCACCAGAGTCAAACTTGTTCTTAACAAGTAGAATATTTCTTACATCTTTCTGGGCCTATTCACTTGCAGGTGGGAACAGAAACTGTAACCAGGATCTTCATCTCATGAATTCACATGTGATGGCCAATCCTCATATACTGTCCAATTTCTTTATGATAAAAGGAGTAAAGTGACTCACAGCAGGGTCATATAGATGAAGTTCCATATGAAGGAGAGCACGTCTTTGTGCATCTTCTATTTCATTTCCTTCAGATCCAGCTTCGGCACAAGGCCCTCGATCTAGAACATTGCTGTCTCCTGCCTTCCAGCTGCTGCACTTTCCTCTCCTCAAAAGATGCCTGTGATGGTTAGGCTAATGTGTCAACTCAGCCAGGTAATTGTGTCCAAGTGTTTGGTCCAGCAAGCACTGGGCCAATTGTAATACAAGAGCATTTATGGATTTCGATCACCAGTGAGTTTACTGCATGGATGGCTGATTACATCTGCATCAATCAGGGAGATTGCATCATCAATGGGTGGTGCTTTTATCCAATCAGTTGACTGCCTTAAAAGGGGAAGTGATTTCAACATTCAGAGAGAATTTCCCAGCTCATCTTTGGACAGCCACCTTCTCCCAGAAACTCATCAACGACCTTTCATCGGACTTTCTTCAGAGCCCCTGGTTTGCAGCCTGCCTGCAAAACCTGGACTTGTGCATCCCCACAGTCATGTGAGAGACTCTTTTAAAATCTCATATTATTGACAGATAACTCCTGCTGATTCTGTTTCCTGAGAGAACCCTGACTAATACAGCTTGGTACCGGGAATGGTTCTTGAGGAACAGAGTCTTAAACATGGGATGTCTAAGGTGGTTCTGGGAGTTTTGTAATTGGCTCTCTACTCTAATTGAACTCAAGGGTACTAATGACTCCCTTTCCAATAACGAAGAGGTTGCTAACAGTCCATGGTGTGAACTGGCATTAGAGATACGCAAAATAGCATCACTGGATTCCCCTACTTCCATGCTTATAAGAAGCAAGGATCTGGGTGAGAGTGTTTTCAACACCTTAACAGAATTTTGTGGAGTCAAAAAGTATAATGATGTTGGCTGGCTCCTCCTAGATGCAGTTAGAAAAGAAAGAGATGAGCTAAAGTCTTCAAATGTGAAACATAAATGCTGCATGAATGATATGAAAGTTTCTATGTGTGCCTTGAAAGAAAATCTTGTCTCCTGTAGCCACAGACTTGAGATATCTGAGAATCAAACACAGACTCTCATTGTACGAGTAGCAGAATTACAGAGGAAACTAAAATCTCAACCTCACAGGGTTTCTGCAATTGAGGTGAAGGCATTGATTGGAAAGGAGTGGAACCCCGAGGATTGGGATGGAGATATATGGGATGGTGATAATATTGGTGGCAACATTGGAACCCTAAATTCTGCTGAGACTTTACCAGATAAACCTGTGATGGCCTGCCCTGTGGAGACCACACCTTGTCAACCTTGAATCATCCAGCCTCTGGCCTGCCCCAGGGAGTCTGGACCTCCTTCCAGCCCTGAGGCAGGTACCAGCCTAACTCCAGCATGCACTGCCCAACTTCCAGTCTGTCCTGAGGAATCTGCCTTCCAACCCTTGCCTAAAGAGATTAATCCAGTCTCACCAGAAGAAAATGCAAAGGAATGCCCTGAGGTCAGTAGTCTGCAAGACATATCTAATCCTTCTCCTTACCCACACCCCTCCACCCCTCTTTTCTTCAAGACCCATTACTAGACTAAAATCACAACAAGCCCCCAAAGGTGAAATACAAAGTGTGACCCATGAGGAAGTACACTATACTCTGAAAGAACTGCATGAGTTTTCCAACTTATATAGACAGAAATCAGGGGAATATGTGTGGAAATGGAGACTAAGGGTATGGGATAATGGTGAAAGAAATATAAAGTTGGATCAGGCTGAATTTATTGATATGGGCCCATTAAGCAAAAATTCTGGATTCAATGCAATAGCTCGAGGGGTTAGAAAGGGCTCTAACAGTTTATTTGGGTGGCTGACTGAAGCATGGACCAAACAATGACCTAGCATGTCTGATGTTGAGATGCCCGATTTGCCCTGGTATAGACCAGGGGATTCAAAGGTTTAGAGAGATTGGAATGCTAGAATGGATTTACCATTTGAGACCTG
>JAQZBX010084957.1:0-13190 GCA_029593785.1 Cabassous unicinctus | reverse complement strand
CTTAGAAAAATTATTTAACCTTTTTGTTTCTTACCTTAGTTCTTTCTTTGAAGTTTTTATTTAGAAAATGGGGGAAATCCTAGAACCTACCTATGCTTGTTGGAAATATTAAATGTGAAAAAATGAAGAAAATTCTGAAGAGTTCCTAGCACATAGTAACTGTTCAATGTGTGTTAGCTATAATTACCATAGTTGTGATGATGATAATACTATCAAATGATGACTGTATGTTCAAAACACAAAAAAATTTTGGAGAGTATGAGTAATAATAACATTTAGAAAAAAAGGAGTGCCATATCTTTGCATTACTTTTTTTCAAAAAAAAATTGGAAAGTAATTGTGCCTACATCCCTGACTTTACAAATTATGCATCATTATATCACAGAGAGACAGCTCTGTGTTTAAATGAACTTTTCTATTCAATGAAGAATACCATTTGGTCATTTATTTTAGTATTTCACATTTTTCATTTTTACTAAATCTTGACTCTTTTTTAATAATCCTCTAATTGCATACACTTCACATAAAGCAGTATAGCTGTATAATTTTTTAAGAATTCTAAGGTGGTAATGATGAAGATTGTGAGATGACCAAATTGAGAATTTTAGAGTCACTAAACATTTTAGGGATATAGTGTTTACATTTGAAAAAGCACTAAAAGACTGACCATAAAATGATAAAGAAAAGTAGAAAAAGAATATTGTTGTATATAGGCTGAATATATAGAATTCAGGATTCATAGATTCTGTGCCATCTTCACCATTAATTAGCAAGCTGATTATGAATGAAAAGGATCATGCTTTCTAAAAAAGTTATGACTCTGGGTTTGAACACCTTTTGTCCCCATAATTCTTGACAATACAAAACAGATTTGGAAAATGTATACTCTTCTATTCATCTATCCAGTAGATTAGAGGTTTTAAGTAAATATTCTCAGTCATTGGCATATTTCAGTCATTGGCATATTTCCCAAGCATATTAAAGAAAAGTAGTACCAGGGCTCTTTTATCCTTCATTCACTGGACTAAAAAATCTCTTAGCTCTTAGAGTCTTGCAAATTTTCACATTCCCAAGTGTTTTCATTTGCAATTATTAAGATTTTCACCCAGAGAGACTCCCAAAAGGACTCACTGAAGGAAATTCATCAATGCTAATGGTTTGAAACAGATTTTACAAATCTATGCCTTTCACTGACCCCTTTGTCTGCTCCCCCTTTCACAAAATTTAAATTTCTAGGCTATCTCATCTCATCCAAATCAACAACTTTGCCAAAATATTTTTTTATGTCAGCATTTAAAATTAAAATATTCCTTTTCCAAAACATTTTCCAGTTTACCAAATAATAATATATTAAAGTAGGTCATCAAAACTCTGAGGTGGAATTCTAGATATTATTCCCATTCCTATTTTTACAGTCTATCCTTTTT
The DNA here is from genome assembly GCA_029593785.1 of Cabassous unicinctus. Classification (NCBI taxonomy): domain Eukaryota; kingdom Metazoa; phylum Chordata; class Mammalia; order Cingulata; family Chlamyphoridae; genus Cabassous; species Cabassous unicinctus. The sequence continues at coordinate 11,763 of JAQZBX010084957.1, read as the reverse complement.
CTCCATATCATTCCAAAAGACTAGCTTTGAGAAAACATACTTATAGTATGTTAATGGAGGAGAGTTTTCATTCATTAGAGACCCATAAAGGAACCTGATCAGCAGCAGCAGCAAATATCCTTTATTGATTTCTTATCATGTAACTGACAATTGATACATGCAGTAGCTTATTTAATCCTCACAAACAATAAAATCTTTTTAGATAGTAAAACAGGTCTGAGCCCTCTTTCTTTATATTATCTGCAGTTGTCCTATTATTGTAATCAACATTAAATAATCCTAAAAATAACAGAGAAAGTGATCTGGAGAAAATGACAAGCTTGGAAACTAAGTTGAAAGCATTTAAAATAATAAAAAAATATATATTGTGTCAAATGTCCCACTCAAGATAGGATTCACAGAAAAAATATGACATGGTCTGATGTTTACTTTCTATTGTGTAGTCATGCATTACCAATGTGAAGGCATAATCTCCCTTTAATGCAGCTTGAACTACAGAATGATATATTGTGCAGGTATTTATCTAAAGTATTTTACCTCACAATGCATCTTTGCTCTTACACAGCTTGCTGGGTCTTATTTCCTGAACACTCCAGTCCTGTCATCTCCATCCCCTACCATCCCATATACAACAGTCACATTTGGCTTCATCCACACACAGGAGCAGACCCATTCGAGGTTCTCATAATCAGTAGTTCTCAGGACTTTCCCAGCTCCAAAATCAAGATGCCTCCTATTCCATCCTGTGATTTTCATCTATGCTATAGCATAATTTTGATTTATGTTGATTGTCTATTAGAACTTTTTTATAGTAGTGTCTCTATTTCTTCATCTATCTACATCTATGTACCTATGTATCCATCCATCTATCTTACCTCTCAAAGTTCCTTTTTTTATTATTAGTCATTGGAAGAGATGTATTTTTCCCTGGACCAGCCATGTACAAAAGGCTATTGGATGAGGGGAAAGGTCATAGTCTAACTGGTTTTCACCATGAAAAATGCAAGACCTTTCCTTCATCTCTGCTTCTGTTGAGATTGCCTTCTTCCTGTGAATATCATTTGCCCTGGTGGGATTTTCTTTCAACTCATCTCCTCTGCTTTTCAGAGTTAACAGTATCTGGGTGTGTTCATGATGAGAGCTGATTCACCCCCATTCCTGTGGGTACAAATGTTCGACTCAGCATTTACATCTCACCTTCTGAAGTAGATGCCTCTAGTGTAAATGTGTCAAATCTCCTCAGTCCAGACTCAAGGTCAACAGAGCTGCAATGGATAGTTCTGTGAGCTGGGACTCGCCTCATGTACACTAACAGGGACCTACCTCAAGCACGCAGTGCATGTTTTCAATGAATGCCTAGCATGCTCTCTGATGCCATGGGAACCCACATGGCACACAGACAAGTGCCTCTCAGAAATGCAAGTGATTTAATGACCCTAGGGACAACTCTCAAACAGTGGAGGATGGTAGCTAGTGGATAAACATTCTAGCCACTCTTCTTTCAGATAAAAATGTCCTGTGTGCTTTTCCAGAGCTCCTGGGAAAACTGGGCTCCCATTCATTGCACACAATTTGGTTAATGCTCTAATAATAGCTCTTTTGCTTATCTGTCTCACACTTCCTGTTTCTCTCTCCTACTTCCTGACATCACCTCCTAAATCAGCCATTTGCACCCAATTTCTTTTCTCAAGCTCTGCTTCAAGGGAACTTAAACTAAGAGAGCTGGTTCTGGAAATGGCCCCAGAAAACAGATCCCTAGAAGAGCATTTGAGAAATGAAGATCTCACCAGTGAGATTGAAACAGGCCTTCCTTGCTGAAAGCCAATGGGACAGTGATAACTCTTGGCATGCTGTGACATCACCATGACATGCTTGGCATGCTGCAACATCACCATAAATTGCTTGGCATGCTGGAGCATCACCATGACATGATTGACATGCTTTAACATTACCATAAAATGTTTGGCATGCTGGAGCATCACCGTGACATGCTTGACATGATGTAACATTACCATAAAATATTTGGCATGCTGTAACATCACCATGACATGCTTGGCATGCTGCAACATCACCATGACATGCTTGGCATGCTGCAACATCACCATAAATTGCTTGGCATGCTGGAGCATCACCATGACATACATGGCATGTTGCAACATCACAATAAAGTTCTTGGTATGCTGTAACACAACATAACATGCTTGGCACACTGTAACATCACCATGACATGCTTGGCATTCTGCAATATCACCATGACCAATAGTCCTACTTGCTATGACTTGGGGTGAAGGTACAGGAGGAGAAGCATTGGAGTCTGAGATATATCTAACCTTAACAGGTATGGGGGAATGGTAATTAGATTATTCCCAAGTTGACTGGGTTTTGTTAACTATCCTGGGATACTTTAAGAAAAATAGCATACTCACCATAGCCAATGATCAACCTAGGGCAATGGTTCCTAAACTGCCCATTAAAATATGATTGCTGGGTCCTGCAGGTCTGGCTCTGCAGGTCTTGGGTAAGCCAAGGAATCAGCATTTCTAACAAGGTCCCAGAGGTGCTGATGCTGCTGACCACACTGATAATGACTCACTTAGAGAATGCTGTGAAAGCCACTTGACTTCTACGACAGCATTTAAAAAGATTCTCATTTCCTGCAGCCATAGAGAAAACTGTTGAAAATCAGAGCCAATACTTAATTTTATGGGTCACAGAAATGAAAAGGAGACTAAATGCATGGACTCAACAGGTTTTTAATGCTAAAGCCAGGGTCCTGATAGGGAAGGAGTTAAACACTGAGACCTGGGATGGTGAATGTCCGTACCTCAAAAACATGAACTTTCATATTTTTTGAACTGTCCAAACTGACAGAAACAATCCCCTCCTTCTCACTAGAGGAGAGAGGCCTCCTCTTGCCTGAAGAACATGCAGAACCTTCACTTGAGGTTCCCTGATAGATGATGCTCTCCCTGCCTTCATCCAACACCTCCGGAACAATAACTAGGGTCCCTGCTGCAATAAAACGTACCATATTTTAAAATCTGCAGGACCTGGCTAACATGTGCCTTCAAGTATCATCTTGAGATTGTTGGTCAAGGACTGGGTAAAGGTAGGGGGGCTGAATGTAAAGCTGGATATAAGGAGGTTTATAGACATGGGGCACTCTTCATGACTTAGAAAACAACCTCCTGGAAGGGAAATCTGGATGCAGTTCTAATATACTCCAGGGATATCTTATTAAAACTTTGACACAACAATATATACAGTGAATGAAGTGGAGTCGCTGCAGTTGCCTTGGCAGGTTATGGAGATAGGTGTTGGAAGATTCTGAGTTGGGAATATCAGATTGGACTTATGTGCAAGCAGAGAACCTAGCTTCTTACTATACTCCTTATGAAGTCCCTTAGGACACTACTTTTATTAAGGGAATAAAGAATGAACGAGTGGATAGGCAAAGTATATTTGAGAAGTTAATGTCTCTATAGACCAGGGTTAAGAATAAAAGATATCTTCATGGAATTGGGCTCCCTGCCCTCAGTGTGGACAATAGGATTCCAAATGAACAGAGCCAGATGGCAGCACTAACCACCAGCACCCAGCTGGCTAGAATTAATGTCATGGATATAATTAACATCATGGCTAGCAGAGCTGGATGAGCACCCAGGGTTCCTTGACCACACAAATCAGTGGTGGTGGATCACAGTCTATGATTTTCCTAGGAGCAAGACAAATATAGAGAAAACTGGGAAGTTTCTTGGGCTGTGTACTCAGAAAGCACTGTGTTGGTGAAATGGAAATGGGAGCTGCAATAGAAAATCATGACCCTCAACCAGTATCCTTACCTAAGCCAGTTCTCAGACCCTAGATCCTGTCAACTAAAGGGGAAGGTAGATCTTTAAGAGGAACTTTGGAATGCCTCCCTGCAAGGGAATCTGTGACCATTTACCAGAGTAAAGGGATAAAGGGCAAAGATAAATATTAAGACCAACATGCTGAGGGCTCTTGAATGTTAGTGGGCACCAAGACCAGGGCACGCAAGATGCTATCATGTCCCCAGCTGGAGTGGTGCCTGACAGAAGATAAGAAATAATGAAGTACTAGCCTAAATCAACTTTATTAGGTCCAATGGATGTGCAGACCTACTCTGTGGTTAAGTCTCTGGTCCCTAAATGCATAATGGGGATGGATAAACATAGCTTCTGGAAAAACCCTTTCACTGATGCTCTATTGCAGTAAATCCAAGAGGAAAACCCATAAAACTGGCATTCCTCAGCCAAGATCAGAAGCAATACTACATCCAGAGGTATGCATAGATTAGTCATGCCTTTGAAACATAAATGTTGAAGAATAAATGGACGGTGGCTTGTCTGCAAAGATCATAGGCACTGTGGTAGATGACAGTGAGCTGTCTTAAGTTAGCAGGTGGTTGCCTCAGTGGCAGCTGCTCTGTCAGTTGTACTGCCTTTACCAGAAGATATTGCTATAGCCTTAGGCATTTGGTTAATTTCATGAATATTCTATTTTCAGTCCCCATCAGTAAAGAGACACCTGGACCTGGGCTTCTCTCTTCCTGGCTGCATAATGTGTTCTCTCAAGGCTTGCTCCATGTCAGCTTGCCAACAGGGTGTTGTGTCTTGTGGGTAATGGACAATTGCGGCAGGGTAAAAGGAGGTCATTTTTTCATGTGACAGGTATCCCTCAGGTGTAGCTTTTCTTCACTTTCGAAGATGACCCAGAACGTTCCACTGCTTGGTTTGGGAGCTGTAATCTCTACTTCCTGTGGCACCAGCAGTGATGGGAAGTGGTCCCATATAATCCATGTGGCTGTGGGGAAAGGGTTTGTCCCTGCCCCGTGGACTGTGGCCCCATCTATGTGATGCCAATGTTTGGTTTTGAAGTACAAATCACAGCCTTTAGTATCTATTTTGGCCAGTGGTAGCCTAGAGGCGATCCCTTTTTATGTACCCACTCCACAGGCCAGAGGAGCCTCAGAGGCCCGAGAAGCCAAGAGCCCAGATTGCCCACTGGAAAGGGGACCCTGAGGGCATGAGTGGGCAGTCTCTGTGGGACCCACTGGACACACTGAGTAAGAATGGATTTTAGGTCGTTCGTAGGCATCCTCACTGAACAGTTACTCAGGTGAGTCAAGCATGTATGCAGATGAGTGACCTTGCAAGCTGTTTCCAGGTGTGGAGCTGCCCACCGAGCTCTTTCTTATGAGAAAATTATTTATTTCCATTGGCTTTGCCCCTTTACCAGCTCTTTGCCCACTGCCCAAGAATTAGAGGCAATGTGGAGATTGGGCAACTGGCAGCTCAGAGCATCCTGGAGGGCCAATGGGGCTGCTTACAGCTCTGCAAATTGGTGTGGAACCCACACAGCCATCTTGGGTAAGTGGGGTGCTTGAGGTTAGGTGACATGCCATGGCCCCCCAGCAAGCTGCATTGCACACAACAATACCATTGTCAAAGGGTGATAATTGACTACCCCTGCATGTCCAGTTGGTCCCCACTTAGCTAGAAAAGGGGGCCATGGTGCTGCCATCACCAGGTCTCAAGATCTGTGGGAAAGGGCCTGAGTGTGGGGAGGCCAGATCCTCCTGTGATTGGGAAAGACCCTGTTTGTCAAGTTTAGTCTCCTCCTGTAGGTTCCATGTCCATATCACCAATGAGGCTTCAGAGGCAGTGCTGGTCTCCTGCTGGGAATTCTCTCTCACGCACAGTATTCTGGGAATCTTCACCTTCAGCTGACCAGCATGGCCTTGTTAGCACCTCTATTTTTAGAAGAGCCTTTATTGTATGGGACATCCCAGGATGCCAGAAACCAATCTAAAACTTTATCTGATTGCACAGTGCCCAGAATCTCTGTTGAAATTCTTATCAAGACCTTAAAATGTTAACTAAGTCTTGTCATATGCTCTGCTAGCTTGTTGTCTGTGACAGAATGAGCCAGCAAAATGTGTGGCTAGTCCAGGTCTGTTCAGTCTCTATTATGAAAGAAGTTGGGAGAATAATAATGTAGACTGTTGTCTCTTACAAGAGAATGCAGACTCTTTCTGATCTTCTTCCTTGCCAGGAATCTTTCCTAAATGGGTACCTCATAAGGATGGGAAAAAAACACATTCACCAGATCAATGGCAGCATGCCATAGACCTAGGAACATGATCATAAGCTCTATCAAGGAGCTGGACAGATTCAAATGGAACTACAATTTGTTTGAGTTTATGGGGATATACAGTCATCATCCAAGAATTACCTGATTTTTGTAAACGACAGATGGGTGAAGCAAATGAAGATTTTAAGCAAAATTAACAAAATAAGAAAATGAAAGCAACAAAATAACCATAAGAAAAATCCAGTATCAAAATTATTCCCTGGAAAGTATAATTTATGTAGCATATTGTTGCAGTATCTGTCAAAACTATTATAATTATATTCTCCTTTCCCTAAATTCCTTGATTCTCTAATTTTTCAGATTCCTATTTCTATTGGCAAGACATAATGGAAATCAAACAGGAGAATTGTATATATTTCTTCAATAATACCTTTTTATTATTATTTTTAAAGATACTTAGATTACACAAATGCTTCACAAAAAGTATAAGGATTCTCATATGCCCCCCCTCCTGACACCTCCCACACCCTCCCACAAGACCAACATCCTTCATTAGTGTGGCACATTCATTGCAATTGAGAAACACATCCTGGGGCACTGCCATTGAGCATGGACCATAGTTAACATTGTAGTTTACAATCTCTCCCACACAATTCTGCAGGCTATGGGAAGATATATAAAGGCATATATCTGTCATTGCAATACCATTCAGGATGATTCCCAAGTCCTGAAAAAGACCCCACATTACACCTGTCTTTCCCACCTTCCCTCCAGAGCCTCCAGTGGCCACTGACTCCACATCAGTGCTGTAATTTCTTCCATTGCTAGAATCACAAAAGTCTATAGTAGAATACCAGTAGTCCACTCTAGTACATAGTTCATTCCCCAATCCTGATGATTCTGGAATGGTGATGTCCACTCCACCTGTAATTGAGAGGGGACTTCGATCCCATACAGCCAATGGGTGGGACTGTCTTGTTTGCAGTTCTAAGCTCTCTCATTTCCTTGTTATGGTGGCTGTCAATTCTCACCTCTTTGTTTGTTGTACTGGGTGAGTCCAATGAATTGGAGAGTAGGTGTTGCAACTCTGCTGAGGCTCAGTGCCCAGATGGCACATGGACAGCCCAAAGAATCAAGTCTCTTGGATATACTCCTACCAACTCCAGCACCAAGTATAGGTTCAAATCAAAAGGACAGATGAGCCATGTGTTGGGAAGCCATAACTGACTCCAACTCTGTCAGTCTCAGGAGCACAAACACCCTGCCACTTACAAGGCACCAAACTCCAGATCTATTTGCCCTGACCATAAGACCTGGTTGTCTCCAGAAACCTCAGGAGTCTCATTATTTGAGGTAGTATCCACTTTCGCTGTCCATGAGATCCTGCTGAGTTGTGCATAAGCATTTCCTCTGGGATGAACTCCCAACTCACTTTGAAGTCTCTTAGCCATATTAAACTCATTTATTTTCACCTTTTCCCCCTTTTATTTGAGGTTTCTTTTCATGTGAAAAGCTTGTTGATGCTTGGTAGTAATCCCACAATGCCAGAGAGGCTTATTCCCGGGAGTCATGTCCCACACTGCAGGGAATGTAATGCATTTACATGCTGTGTTTGGTTTGCAGAGAGACCACATTTGAGCAACAAGGAGGCTCTCAGAGACAATTTTTAAGCACCCCACAACACTAGGCTAATTTTCAATTTCAAGTGCAAAGGCTCACAAGCATGGTCATCAATATCAAGAGCCCATCAATGGACCATCCTCCTTCGCCATTCATTCCCCTACACTTGGGGGATGGTTTCTGCTCCATTAGAGAACATGGCAGAGCTCTCCAGGATGGGAATTCAATATTTTCTCAGTTGTTGTGTGAATCTCCACCCACTGTGACAATGCCCCATGAAAACTTGAACACATTTACATACCTTACATGTATGTCCACGTGAACTTCCTCCCATGCATCCCCCATCACTCACACCCCACACCAATGATCCTCCTCTGACCCAGTTGTCTTCCTTCTGTGATCTAAAGCTTCTTTTAAAATGAAGCCAATAAAATAGCCAAATACAATTAATAGGAAAATGAAATAATAATGGTAGGTTTAAATATAAAAATAAAATATATAAAGATTTAAAGAAAACTAAAAAAAATAAAATTTAAAAATCAGGATATTAAAAAATAATGAAAAATATATTAAAAATTGTTTTGACATTTTGCCTTTCATCACTGTAATATCTGTTTTCTGTATGTACAGTGATATTTTCTTCCATTTATTCCACAGTGCCTTACCTTTTTTCAATTTCTTTTCAAAGAAATTTTAGGTCAGAGTAAAGTCACATACAGAATGAAGGGCCTTCCATGTTCCCCTTTTCCCTCTTCCTGTATAAATAGCTTTTTATATGTGGATGGTATATTTGTTATAACTGATATTCAAATAGTGAAACATAGCTACTAACCATGGTCAAAGGTTTACATTATGGTTTACATTTTAGACCATATATTTTTTAAATTTTGATGAAATTTAACATGGCCTGTGTCCATCATTGTAAGATCATGTAGAACATTTCCATTGCCCACTAAGTACCCCCCTGTTCTATCTATTCTATTCCTTCATCCCCATCCTCTCAGGGACCAGGGCAACCACCAGGCTTCACTCCTTGAAGGACAAGTTTCATAGTTACTTGCAAAAACTCTGAGGTCTTGACACACTGGTTTATCCTTCCCTATTAGGAACTGCCCATGCTCTCAAGAGACTCCCGCCCCTCTGTTTGTGAACATATTGGTCCTCCCCAGGATGGGAGTCCAACTCCTTTCCACTAATTATATGGGTCTCCACCCACTGATACAACACATTATGATAATGTGATATCACATTATGATAATGCTCACACATTCCCTAGAAGCCTGACCCAGATGTGCACCGTCCCAAATTCCCCTCATCCAATACTGTAAACCAGTAACCCTTCCTTGACATATTGCCATAAGAGTGTTCCCAACTTTGTACTTTCAACCACATACCTGCCAACCTCCAGTGTTCAGTTAGTCCCTCCTGCAACCCACCCCCAGTTTCAAAGATACCTAGAGGAATTTATATTCCTATTTTATAATTGCCCTTTAAAATAACTTTTCTGATATAGTCCAAATCCAATGATTTTGCATTCCTTTGAAAAATAATTAGGCAATATGCAATGCATATATTAATACTTTTTAATTTCTGACTCCATTTCTAGTAACCAATAAAAAAAAAAACTGGCACACATAGAAAAAGCTTTATTCCAATGATATATATTATAGAGACAAATTTTTTAAAAAGTGTAAATATTTAATATTATGACTGGGGAAGTATGTAAATATATAATTAAAGTATATAATTTACATATAAATATAAAAGAATGTTATACAGACAACCAGCAAGAGGGTGGCAGAGTAAGGAACTCCTACAATCAGCTCCTGTTACAGGGCATTTAGTAATCACCCAGAGTTATTGAAACGGCTTGTTTGTGGGCCTGAGGAGACCAGAAGTGCATCCTGCAACATCCTTGAAAGAATGGAAGGAGGAGACTGCACATCTGCAGGGAAGATTCATAAGTAAAGCACTCCACGCCACGGAGACCAGTGCCCATCCTCCACTGGAGGCACAAGCCGCCTCAGGAGCTATTCTGTGGCTGGAAATGGAAGCTCCACTTCTCAAAAATGGGGGAGGAAGAGACAGTTGGGCACAAACTTCTATTACTGATTATTAAATTTGGGGGGATAAAGTATAATCCTAAAAACAGTTTAAGTTTGAACCTGTCCAAGTTAGCAGGAGGCCGGTAGCCACCATCTTAACTCTGTGCATGGCATGTGGGGAAGTGGGGCTGACTGAAAATCACAGTGCTGGTAGGGACTGGCTTCTTTCCATCTAGATCAGATTGCAGCTCTAGCATAAGCCCCAGGCTCACCTCAGACAGGGAGAAAGCTGGAGGGAGCTACACCAGCCTCTCTGGGAAAAAACAGGCCACGCCTTGGAGGCTGGTGATCATCCTACTTTGGCAGTGCAAGCCACCCCAAGAGTTATTCTGTGGCAGGAATTGGAAGCTCCATTTCCCCAAAACAGAGGAGGAAGAGATGGTTGGCCACCGATTTCAGCTACTGATTAGTAAATTCGACTGGCTGAAGTGTAACCCAAAGAACAGCTAAAGTTTGAACCTGACCAAGTCAGAAGGAGGCTGGTAGCTGCCATTTCAACAACAGCCCCAGCATGAGGGGAAGCCAGGTTGACTGAAAATCATAGTGATGGTAGAGACTCAGACTGGCCTGCAGCCCTAGCCTAGGCTTCAGCCCCAGCTCTACCAGGGAGGAAGCTGGAGGACCCTGCACCAGCCTATCCAGGTAACAGCAGGTACATTTGGCTGGCACAGACTGAATAATCAGAAGTCTACTGGGGCAACTGTGGTCATCTTGGACCTGCACTGCATAGATTGCTGTCTACCCCTGCAGCTCCATCCCCCTGCCCCAGGCAGGGGAGAAAGGAGCTTGACATTTCATCAGTCTCTCTTCACAAGTACAGTCTAGGCCTGCACAACTTGGATTATTCCACACAGCTGTGGCTCTGTGCCTACCCCAGGCAAGGGAGAAAGTTGGCAGAAGCTTCACTGGTACTTGGGACAATGAGGCCTACTTGAGCCTCCACAGCTTATAGCACCAGCTACATCCTTAGCACCTACTACACAACCAGCGAGGGAGAAAGAGCAGGAAGTCCTAAACTAAAGAGAAAAACTGCACCCATAGTAAATACTCTAGTAAGCCAGATGCCAAGACACCAATAAAAAAATGCAATCCACACCAAGAAACTGGAAGATATGGCCCAGTTAAAGAAACAAGGTAAGCCTCCATATGATATAAAGGAGTTGAGACAACTAATCATAGGTGTTCAAACAAATCTCCTTAATAAAGTCAATGAAATGGATAAAGAAATTAAGGATATTAAGAAGACATTGGATGAGCACAAAGAATTTGAAAGCATACATGGAAAAATAACAGATCGAGCACAAAGAATTTGAAAGCATACATGGAAAAATAACAGATCTTATGGGAATGAACGGCACAATAAATGAAAATAAAAATACACTGGAATCATATAATAGCAGATTTGAGGAGGCAGAAGAAAGGATTGGTGAGCTTGAAGAAATGGCCTCTGAAAGTGAACATACAAAAGAACAGATGAAGAAAAAATTGGACAAACATGAACAAGTTCTCAGGAAACTAAATGACAGCAAATGACATGCAATCATATGTGTCATGGGTGTCCCAGGAGGAGAAGAGAATGGAAAAGTGGCAGAATGAATATTTGAAGAAATAATAGTAGAAAATTTCCTAACCCTATTGAAGGACATAGATATCCAGGTCCAAGAAGCACGACATACTCCCATCTGTAAAAATCCAAGTAGGCCAACTCGGAGACACATACTAATCAGAATGTCAAATGCCAAAGACAAAGAGAGAATTCTGAGAGCAGCAAGAGAAAAGCAATGCATGACATATATGGGATACCCAATAAGATTAAGTGCTGATTTCTCATGAGAAAACATGGAGGCAAGAAGACAGTGGTATGATATATTTAAGATACTGCAAGAAAGAAACTTCCAGCCAAGAAACTTATATCCAGAAAGAT
>JAQZBX010084956.1:0-13083 GCA_029593785.1 Cabassous unicinctus | reverse complement strand
ATCCATGCCATAATTTGGTCTGCAGAAATCTTATTTATCTTCATGTCCTTCACGCAGCATGACATCATGCTATGAGGACCTAGCTGGCTGGAATAACAGTTAATATAGGTATGTTAGTAAGAAATGTGCAAACCATAGTGCAGAAAATAAATCCCATGAAGCTACAGGGGCCTGAAGCCTCAGGGAAGCTTTTTAGGGGGACTGGTGATCTAGAATAGATTGAGATATCTTCTCCAATGAGATGCTGCACCTTACACTCCCGACAATAGGAGAGAGGGGTATAATGCTGAAGGTCCTCTTTAGATTTTAGAAGCAACGTTTGTCACATTAGGGTGTGCTTCTCTGACTCATTTACTGGGTGACTCAAAGGGCTGCTAAATTTGAGGGAGTCCCAGAAGTAGAGAAGTCTCTGGCTGAGTACAATCTGCTCTGCCACTTATGACCCTGGAGATCCCATGTTACTCAAAGTGTCAGTGGCCTATTGGAGGGGTGACAAGCCCAGTTAGGAGGATCACAGTGTCAACTATGAGAGTTTCAGAGCAAACTCATGCCTGCTTTGTCAAATAACTATTTTCCTTTTGAGAAAAACTTGGCTTACTACTGGGTTATAGAAAAGACTGATTGCCTGGTCAGGGAAGTCACATTACCACTCAGTCTGAACTCATGATGAGCTGGATGTTATTTTGGTCAATCGTTACCGAGCAAAGTTGGGGAGTTTTCTGCCTGATGTACTCAAATGACCAATTCCTGAGACACCGGGGTTTCAAAGAGAGAAAGAGCTTATTGCTAAGCACAAAGCAGGAGATCAGATGGCCTACTGGCCTGAAATCGGTCTCCCTGTGTCTAAGGAGTTTAGGGATTTTATGGACTCAGACAAGGGAAGGTGGAGTTGTTCCATGACAACAGTTAAGTATAAACAGGGACTGAACCTAAGCTAAAATAATCATTACAACAGTCAGTATAAACAAGGGCTGGGACCAAGCTAAAATAACCATTGCAACAGCAAATATAAACAGGGTCAGTGGTTAGCACTGCAAGATTAAAGTTACATAGGTTTACAATCACGATCAAAGATTAAGGCATCTGGGCTCTAGTTTAGAGAGCTTCAGTAATTTCAGGCATTTACTTTTGGCTGTTTTACAATATACTAGAAAGTAAAACAAAGCATCTATTTAATGATTCAGTAATCATAATCATTTGTTATTTCTTAACTCTCAGTTATACCATTAAGCCACCAATTCAGGCTCACCGAAGACCACCACCTACACTGGGGACTCTGAATAGTCAAACGGACAAGGTGAATTGCCTGTGAATGTAAGGCAGCTTCACTCCTCAGCTCCCATTTTGTCATGGACAAAGTGGCTGTATCAGTCAGGGTTCTCCAGAGAAACAGAACCAACAGGATGTGTGTGTGTGTGTGTGTGCGTGTGTGTATACACACATCTCTCTATCATCTATCTATCATCTATCTCTATCTATCATTATTATCTATGTTAAGAGATTTATTATAAGGAATTGGCTCATGCAATTGTGGGAACCGGCAATTTTGAATTCTGTAGGGCAGGAGACAGGCTGCAAATTCCTGTAAAGGTGATGAAGTCTTGAGTCCAAATTCCTTAGAGGAAGCTGGTAGGCTGGAAATTCCAGTAAGAGGTGATGTTGAAGTCTTGAGGCAAAAATTCTTCTGATTCCTGGAACCCTCAGCTCTTACTCTTAAGACTTCTAGCTGACTGGATGAGGCCCACCCACATTATGGCAGGTAATTTCCTTTAATTAAGGAGATTGAATTAATTTAATTTAATTAGATTTAACTGATTATAGATGTTAATCCCATCTATGAAATACTTCCACAGTAACAACTAGGCCAGTATTTGACCAAACAACTGTACACCATAATCTAATGAAGTTGACACATAAAATTAACCATAGTGACTGTGGGGACAGGGACTGAGTCTATCCGTGTCTCAACAATCTGGACTTTCCCTCCTGTTAGTGGAACACTCTGGGATCTGTGCTTCTAGGTTCTTGGCTATGTCTCATTAAAGTATTTAAGGACAAGCCATAGGCCAGGCAAGGGAGTAAGGAGTTTATTGGGAAACAAGAAAAGAGATAAGTACACAACCCAAGACATGGCTTGTGGGTGTGCTACAGGGTCAGACGTGTGGTGGGGCCCTGGGTTAGGCCTTTTTAAAGGCTTTCCTCCTCCCCATTCCTAATGTTGGGGAGGGGCCCCAGCAGTTTGCTGTTCTGATTGGTTGTCCCACCTGTTAGCTCTCAGGGGGCCAATGGTGAAGCCTTTTGTTTGGAATTATCCAGGGCTTCCCTTTAACCCAGAAGGAATTCCAAATGGGACCTCATGGCCAGGGTCTCGGCAAGGTCTTTCCGGGTTTGTTTTTTGTAGCAGCTTTTCCTGGTTTCTGGGTAGGGTCTCATGGCCATGTTCTCTGCCAGGTACCAGCTGTGATTTGTCTTCCTTTTACCCTGTACTAATCTGCCTCAACTCCCCCCTCAAAGATTTTACACCCTTATTCTTAAGGGGGAGCTGGAGGACGACGGTCAATTTTCTGTAGCTACTTCCTGCTGGTTAGGGGGAGTAGGCCCCGCCTGACAGAGTGGAAAACCCTCTGAGACAGACGGGCCTGACACCACGGTTGGAACTGGATGAAATCCCCACATGACTACTGTCTTGTTCTGGAAGGCATTGATTCTGGAAGAAATAAGCTTAGAATTTAAGATACATGGTTCTACTAAAAGGATAAAGAAGATGGCGGTAAGCAAGCCAAAAAAGAGGGCCAGCAATGACATACTGGACCATGAGAGTGAGAAAGGCCAGATGCCTCCAGAGGCTGTATCCTTCCAAAGTTGATGGGAAACAACATTCTTCCTGGAGTTCTTTAATGCTATTAGTTAACTCTAGGGAGAGATTGTGGTAGATATACTGGGTTTGATATAAATTTACAACCCCAGCTCCCACGGTGGTAGTTATGCCTAGGACAGCTAGGAGATGTATGAACAGAGGCACTGCCCTAGACATAAACTCACAAAGACAGTATAGGCAACAGCAAGACAGGCATATGGCAAGCAAGATAAAGACAGTACTTAAGAAAGGCATTCTTTTATCTTATAAGGACGTTCATTAACTACTTAGAAAATGAATTAAGTTTACCAAGACTTTTAGCATGTTCAGAATCCTTCTGCATATGATCTAGAATAGAAGACATATTATCATATTCATCAAGCATATAGGTACAGTACTTAATACTAGCTAATGCACAAGTTCCTTTCTGAGCTTCAGTTAATAGATCTAAGCTCCAGGTTTGCAATACCATATATGTTGACTCTCCATGGGAGCAGGCCATAATGCCAAAGGCATTTAAGTTCTACTCACATCACTCTGATAATTATTGCTCCATGAATATTCACTCACATATGTAAGCATATATTTAATTTTTTAAAATTTGAATAGAGCTCTTTTAAGAATTTTCATTTGTTAATTTGATAATACCATCCTGATGTATGAAAATACATGCTGAACAAAAAGACACAAATAGAGAGTTAGACACAGAAATACACAACTCAGTAATGTTATTTATAATTTTCATTCTCTTACAAAATAAGTTTAACTGTAAAATAACATTTAAAAGAGCTCTTTGAAGGCTATTTCTGATTATTCTAATCTGCACTGTGACCATGCAGTTTTGCACAGGAATTTTGTTCTTTTTATTTATTGGCCTATAACCAAATTGTTCCCAATGCTTTAAAATACAATTTACAATATTTTCCTTTACTTCAGAGCTCTGCTTTTTTCCCATTTTGGCTTTGACAGACCTTGGATGAACAACACTAATTCTAGTATGTACTCACTGAGGTCATTAAAGTCTCAGGGAAAAAACGTTTTTTTGTTTTTTTAAATGACCTGCTGCTTTCAGAATTCCTGATGCTCAAGGTGGGAGGTTCCCCACGCCCAAGTCTTCAGAAATAACAGGAATGGACTGAAAGAGTGGATGTCCAACCCCAAGGCCAAGGATTTCCACCATGCAGCCTCAAAGGTCTTGGGGTCCCTCTGGACTCCTGCCCAGAGTAGGTAAATTGGAGTCCATGCCTAGGTAATCATCAGAGACAGCAGGGCTGTTAACACCTGTGGAAACATGGAAGACAGGGGTGTCTCAAATTTGCCTTTCCCCAAGCAATGGGGAGCAGAAGTTTCCATGGATTCAAACAGGGAGAATTACCATTATAAAGGTGAGTAAGTACATCCAAGGCTTAGGCCAGTACTGAAATATCAATGAGCAAAGGCAAACTCAATTTAGAATTACCATCTCAATAGTAGGTCTAGGGGAGAAGCTAGTAAGCTAGTCACAAAATAACCATAATGAAGGGTAAGTTTAATTTAGAATTACCATCACAATAGCAGGTCTAGGCTAAATCTGCCCATTTACAGCAATTGCAGATATTATCATTTTGCTCTTTTTTGTTAAAGACATCTATATAATGATCTTAACTCTTACTGTTTCTAAAAGTTTTCACTTCAAAACAAATTGGGCACTTTTGTTTATTAACTAAGCAACTAAAACTATTTTATTAGTAACATTAATGTTGCTAAATTTTCCTGCTTTTCCAGCAGTTAAACTAATTCCATGTGATTTCTTTTATACAAATCAAATTCAATTGCAGCATAGTACTGACATTTAAAGATTCATTTACAGGTTACCTTTCACCATTATCCAATTTGTAACAGATGAGCCCCAAATCTGTTTTACCAGTTCTGAGGCATAAGCAGACTGACATATTTAAAGTAAACACAGATTACAACAGAAGGGAGGATTTTACACACTTACTTAGCATAGGGAAAGACCTGGTGGAAGCCATTCTCCAGGAATTTTTAAAATTTTGATTGATGGCTTATGAGGAGGTTTCCTCTTCTATAAGGGAGAGGTTTAGTAAATGGCCTAGATCTTGGTTCCCCATTCACTCCCCTTATTAGGCTCAGTTGAGCCTAGAGGGGTCCGGAGTGGCAGGCTAGCACTGAATAAAGTGGCTTCCATGTTAATTAAGAAATAGAGTCTTACCGGGTACGTCACAGGTCACCTGAGTCTCCTGGCTGATTGCTCACATGTGGCTCCAGGCCCCTTCCGCCCCTTCTTGGTGCAAGGCCCCGTTGTCCGGGTGGTGAGGCAGCTGGGGGCCAGGCTCCTGCTGACATGGAGCCTGGATGTGGGTAGCCCTGAGGTGACGGTGCCTTTAATGGTGGCACTGAATGGTGAGCCTATCCTGGACCCCATGCCTGCCGCCCCTTTCCTGCTCCACCTTGGCGGCGTGGTCTTGACTGCTGAAAACTGAGGAGGCTGTTCCTAAAAGGGTGTTATTGGAAGTTTGGGGGCCCAGGGAAAGTTTCTGCAGCTTTCCATGGATATTTGAGGCAGACTGGCTAATAAAGTGAGTTCCTAGGAGTATCCGTCTGCTGGAATGCTCGGGAAGCCACCCATTGTTCTAGGGAGAAACGGAAAAAAGTCTGTCAGCTGATCTGGTGTCCCAGATCCTGGCCTGACTGAACTTTTAGCCTCCAAACCAAAGCGTAGGTCTGGGGGACATTTGGAGTTGCTGCTCTGGTTCCCAGCATCCCAGAAATTGCAGAGACCCTGCCACTATGCATCTCTAGGGCACCTTAGGACTTGGGAGATGTCCAGACCTAGGTTCCAGACCAAAGCTGCCAAGTTGAACCTTTTTCCCCAGAAGAGGGGTTGGCTTAAAACTCTTCTTTTGGCCTACTCTTACAGAAGCCTTAGAAAGCGGCCATGAGAGAGAGCTCATTTGATGGCCACTGCCAGGGATTGAGTTTGCAGTTAAAACCAGACATTGAGAGACACATTAAAAAGCAGCTACTGATTGTTCTGTGACTTACAGGCAAACAGCTTTGGGGGCCCCAGAGGTAACGAACTTCAGGTCCTCCTGGGGGCTAAGTAAGGAACAAACTCTGGGCATGGCCCAGGGTTAGCGTCTTTTGCTAATAAAACAAAAGAGGGCACAGACAGGCTTTAATAAAAAAAACTCACCAATCTTCGGCGGCAGTTGAGGAGCATTACTTGCTTCTTTATCTCCTGGCTGGCTCGCCAAGTATGTTAGTGGAATGCTCTGGATTCTGGGCTTCTAGGTCTTGGCTATGCCATATAAAAGAATTTAAGGACATACCATAGGGTAGGCAAGGGAGTGAAGAGTTTATTAAGAAACAAGGAAAGAGATAAGTACGCAGCATAGGTTGTGAGTGTGCTACAGGGTGAGACACACGCATGGGGCCCCAGGTTAGGCCTTTTAAAGCCTTTCCTCTTCCCCATTCCTAATGTTGGGGAGGGGACCTAGCAGTTTGCTTTCTGATTGGTTGCCCCACCTGCTAGCTCTCAGGGGGCCAATGGCAAGGTCTTTTGTTTGGACTTATCCAGGGCTTCCCTTTGACCCGGAAAGAGTTCCAAATGGGACCTCATGTCTAGGGTCTCGGTGGAGTCTGTTTTAAGTAGGAGCTTTCCCTCAGGGGGTTTCCAGGTGGGGTTTCACGGCCATGTTCTCTGCCAGGTACCAGCTGTGACTCATCTTCCCTTTTCCCTATACTACCTTGCCTCACTCGCAAGGCTGACATGGCTTCTTACCAGCATTCACCAGCCAACTCTGAATTTCCAGAAGGTACCAAACTCTCGGGAGGTCTGAGACAGCTACCTGGAAGCAGATGATAATCACTGGAACTCTTTCATCCTGGAAGGGATAAGTGATTTGTCCTTGCTGGAAGAGACAATGTTTCTGAACTTGGATTTACTTTCCTTGCCCACCATGACTACACAATCATCCTTGGACTTCCTGAGTGTCCTGTTTGTCATCATGGTATCTCACACAATATTGGTGTGACCAAGGAATTCACTTTACACTACAGGAAGAAATGTGGTGGGCAAATTTCCATAAGATTCAAGGTTCTTACCATGTCTTCTGTTGCTCAGAAGCAGGTGGTCTTATAGAAAGTGGAAATGGCCAACTGTAGATTCAGTTACAGTGCCTACTGGAAGGCAACACCTGGAAAGGTGTTAGTACTATCCTACAATATATAGAATATCCTCAAAAGCTGGGGTAGATATATATGGGGCTGTTTATCCTACAGCCAGGATACATGGGTACAGGAACCAAGGGAATGGCATCTCTCATTAATATACCCAATGACCCGCTTGCAAATTTTTTGTTTCTGTTCCCTTTAATTCTGGACTCTGCTAGTTTGGAAGTCTTAGCATCTTAGGAGGGAATTCTTCCACCAGGGAATTCAAACATGGCTCCCCTGAACATGAAATTGAGAATTTGGCTATTCCAGGCTCCTCAAGCCAGCCACTGAGTCACACCACAAAAAGGAGTATTATAGAGTTGGTTGTCATCATATTGACAACTGAGAGAAAACGGGATTGCTGCTATCTGATGGGTCTACCGAGGAGAATGGCTAGAATCCAGGCATGGTGGTACCTCTTGGTACTGGTATGTCCAGTGGTGAAAATGAACACACTCAGAACCCCCAGAAATAAAGGGCTGGGTTACCCCTGACTAGCTGAGATGTTTGCTTAAGGTAAAAGGGAGTGTGTAGTGTGTAGCGAGAGAGGAGTCATCACTAATAACCACAGCCTTGTGATCGGGTGCAGAAACAAGAACTCTGACTTCCATTTTCTTCTTTGCTGTGTTACATATTTATTTATAACTATTTTAACTAATTGTCTTTTTCTTTCAATTACTTTCTTCTATATTAGACAAATTAGTGATATACCTTAATAATTTAGTCCATCAGATAAAGAATATTTGATGGGATTATGGCAGAACTAAATGAGTAATGCCTATCACCTTGTGATCCTGGAACTGGATATAATAAATGATGTTCCTTTAGTCTGGCCCCTTTGGGGAAAGGAGTAAATGCACTTTTTTATTATACATATATATATATATATATATATATTTCAGAATTGTAAGAATGGTAAGAAGCACATTTGATGTGAAGTCAGAGGAATGGACTGTTGTAGCCACTTGGCATTCTTTTGGCTGCTTCTGAGGTGTGGTAAAGACTGCTAGTCCCTCCCCAAAACAATTCTTCCCTTTATCCTTAATAACAGAACCTTGACTTTTAGCTGGGCACATTGCTATACAGAATGACTATATTTCCCAAACTCTATTGTAGCTAAGTCCTGGCCAATTAGATGAAAGTGGATGCATTGTGTGGTATTTCTTGGAAAGTTCCATAAACAAAAGAGTACGAATACCCTTTATTCCTCCCGGTTCCTACTGATGCCAGCCTGGGATGCAGACATGATGGTTGGAGAGCCAGCAGCCAATGTGGATCATAAGGTAGTCTTGTGAATGGAAGCCATGTATGGTGGAGGAGAAATATCAGAGTGGGTCTCTAATGACAAACTATATGCTTTCAGTATAACAAAATGTAGGCAGATTTTTTTTTTTTAAATGTGCCAGACAAGCACAAGAGAGACATTGGTAAACAAGTCGTAGTTTCTATCCTACGGAAACTTATACACAAATGGGGACAGCTGACAATTAGGCAAAGATGCTCTGGAAGCACACAGGAGAAGCACCTAGCCTATCCACACCCCTGGCAGTGGAGCGGCCTGGAAAGACATTCTGGAGGAAGTGACTTGGCCATTTATTGGAGGAAGGGGTGGAAAGAGGGTTTTGTTGTTTTTTGGCCTAGGGATGAGATATTTGACGTTCTGAGAATTGCCACTTGAAGAAAGAATTCCTTCTGAAGCAGAAGTGTTAAGAGATGAAGTGAGGGAGGTAAGCTAATTTGGCCTCTCTGCTCAGAACAGTGAGGCGCAAGTGCAGGGAATTTAAGCCACAGCCGTCACGTGGCCAGATTTATTTTTAATGAAGATCATTCCAGCTGTTCTGCGCAGAATGGATTGAGGGGGACAAGATCGGGGGTTCCATATTTTCTCTTTAAATAGTGACAGGGAGAGAGGAAAAGGATAGAGGAGCATTCGGAAAAGGGGCTCGATGCCAAAGGCAGCCCCTGGAAGAGGAAAAGCAGCGGGGGATCCAGGCCCTGTGGGTCCCCTTTAAGGAAAAGAGCCCGCAGTTTGACACAAGGTTGGGTATTAACTTCGAATGAGAAAAATCACTACAAATCACTGGAGCCTTGGAGATCGGGGCTCTTTCTTCTGTTTACAAGAACTGCTTGCCTGGAAACGCTCCCTGGGCGCAGCCCGACGGCCCCTCCACTCCCGGAACATCCCCAACACCCCTTACCCCCGATTCCCGCCAGCGAGGCGCCCTGGGCCGACGGGCTCAGCCTCCCGCCTCCGAGGCGCCACCGGCTCAGCGACGCCAACGAGGCGGCTTGCGGGGCAGGTGGCCCGGCTCCCGTCACCCTCCAAAGGGCCCCCGGCACTGCGCTGCCGCGGCCGCAGGTGAGGGGCGCGTCCACGACCCGCAGGGAGAGCGCGCCCCTGCTTCCAGCCGAGGGGAGGCCACGGGGCCACCGCGCTGCCCACGTCGGCCACACTTGACCCACAAGACACAAAGCAGGTCTTTGGCGTTTCTGGATGCAGAGAGACAGCACCCCAGCAGGACGCTTCCTGGGGAAACGCCTGCCAGCTTCAGAGCCGCCGACTCGGAAGGCTTTATTTTTAAGGGCAAAGAGAAGAAAAGACGTGCAAACTGTATTTGTTTAATAAAAGAATCAACTCCTGCGAAACCGCGGCGAGGCACAGCAGGAAGCGCAGCGCGGGCCGCGCGGCGGCCCCAGCAGGGGCGGCCCGGGGCAGGGGCCCAGGGGGCGGGGCTGTGCGGGCCCAGGGGGCGCGGGGCGCGGGGGTCCCGGGGCGCGGGGCGGGGGCGGCGGGCGCTGCCGGGCGCGCGGGGGCGGCGGGCGCGGCGGGGCCAATCGCAGACAAAGGCCGCCCAGTGAATCATGTGGTGCGGCGGGGAGGAAGTGCCGCTTGTTTTCTCGCCTCCAGTCGCGCCGGGCGCAGCGCGATGCGCCGAGACCCCCAGGGGGCCGGTGGTGGCGGCGGCGGCCGCGGGGCCCGATGAGGCGGGAGCGGCCCCGGCCGCGCCGCAGCGCCCCGCGCCCCGATGGAGGCCCCGCCGGGGGACTCGCCCCGCAACGACTCGCTGCCGCCCACGCTGACCCCGGCCGTGCCCCCGTACGTGAAGCTCGGCCTCACCATCGTCTACACCGTGTTCTACTCGCTGCTCTTCCTGTTCGTCTACGTCCAGCTGTGGCTGGTGCTGCGCTACCGCCACAAGCGGCTCAGCTACCAGAGCGTCTTCCTCTTCCTCTGCCTCTTCTGGGCCTCCCTGCGGACCGTCCTCTTCTCCTTCTACTTCAGAGACTTCGTGGCGGCCAATTCGCTCAGCCCCTTCGTCTTCTGGCTGCTCTACTGCTTCCCCGTGTGCCTGCAGTTCTTCACCCTCACGCTGATGAACTTGTACTTCACGCAGGTGAGTCGCGAGAGCGGCCGCTCACCTGGCCGGGGCGCTCACCTGGCCGGGGCGCTCACCTGGCCGGGGCGCTCACCTGGCGGGGCGCTCACCTGGCGGGGCGCTCACCTGGCCGGGGCGCTCACCTGGCGGGGCGCTCACCTGGCGGGGCGGCCCCGGTGCAGCGTCCCGTCCAGCCGCGGGGTTCTCGGGCCGCAGGGCTGCTAGCGTCGGGAAAAGGCGCCAGTTCTGGGGTCGCCGGGGTCCTGTCCTAGTTGTAGGCCTTTCTCTCAGGTAATTGCCCCCCACCCCTCCCATTCCCGAAAGAGAAGGAAGGTGAGGGCCGGGGGCGCCCTTAGCTCCGCACCACCCAGCCGCGCCTCCTCTGCGCGGCAGCGCGCACGCGGACCTCTCCGGCTTCAGGCTCACGTCGGGCCTGGTACTGATGGGAGGTGCCCACCCGGAGGCCTGAGCGCTAAAGCTTCCCCAGCACCCTCTCGTTCCGGAGCGCCTCGCTCCAGCCTGCGGAGGTCTCCAGATTGGGCCACGACGCTGGCTTTTCTGAGTGACGGCGGATTGCGGCCGTCACGGGGTTGCTGAGATGTTTTGAACCCTCGGCCTGGGAGGCTGCTGAACTGCGCGTTTACCAGGTCATTCCACAGAAATGCTAAACACCTGTCCCGGGTGACGCCCAGCTCCTGAGCTGCTGCAGCAGGAGGCCAGGCTTGCTGTCATTCCAGAGGCCCAAAGAAAAAGCCTTGGAAGTTTACTGGGGCTCTTTTATAGGCACACAAGAATCAGTTTATGAGGCATGTTGTTAAGAAGTTAATGGGAGAACATGCAAATTGGCTTGGCTGCTGCTTTACCTGTGATGGTTGCCTTAATGAAAGTACAGTGATTGTGAAGCGCTTTACAGTACTGTGTGAGGTCTTACACAAAGGTTTAATGACCTAATGCCATAACCGTCATCATCATCATCGTCTCTGATCCCCATTAATTTTCCAAGCACTAAAACGTCCATTTTTCACTAGGACTCTGCCCAAGGAAATGTGCCAACAGAGTTGCTTGGTGAGGGTAACTTGAGAGGTGTCCAGGGCAGAGGCCCTGTGCAGGCAGCCTTTTAATTCCTTTTAGCAGTGTCTCTTTCTCAAGAGAAAATGCCATAAATTAAAAAAAGAAAGAAAAGAAGTAAAAGGATAGCCTTGGCATAGTGGGAGCCACCAACTGAAAATCTGGAGGGAATTCATGGCTAGAAAAAATAGCCTGTGTAATATTTAGTAGATATTAAAATCTTACCAAAACAGGTCTACCTTTGCTACCTTTGGAGCCTTCTTAAAAGTCCAGCATCTCAGCATATTTTTAGTCCACAGGTAATGTATATTGTCTGCACAAATACTACCTTTAAGCCCTCAGACCAGTTCAGGCAGTCAGCTGGATTGCAGACACTCTGGCTTTTTAATTGGACTGAAAGGGGTGGTTCTCTCAAGATGTGAAAGTCAGGGAAGTGGATGTTTTCTTTGAGAAATTTGGCATTGACAGTGTGGTGCATTGAGATCTTTAATCCTTTTTTGAGAAGAAAAAGAAAATGTGGGCAACTGCCATTGTTCTCTTGTAGTGTCACATGCAAAGGCTGAACTTAAAGTCTGATCAGGGGCAGCTGCCCATATTCTGTGCTTTCTGCTGGTTAATGAATAAATGATGGAATGAGGGAGAGGGAGAGGGACCAGGCGGACAGAGCTGCAAGACCCAGCTGCCTTCATTATCTCCCAGGTCACTGTGCCCTACAGCAAGGGGCATTTCACCTGAGGGCACAAGGTGGCTGGCAGGAGAAGGTGGCCCCTGGATGTTGGCATCAAAGTCATTTCCTGGCTTCCCGATAAATAACACTGCTGGGGAGTTATAAAGGGGTCTGCCGGCTCAGGCACTGCACCCCTCTCTCCCCACATACATTCATTCTTTTGAGCAGTTTTTTCAATTTGGCTGCACAGGAGAGCTTTAAGAATTACCAATGCCAAGGCCCCAATGCAGACCAAGTAAGTCAGATTTTGGGTGTGTGGGGGGAAGATAGCAGATAACTATTAAGAAGCAAGAGTTAGATCTAGGCACAGTGCTAAGTGGTTTTTCTTATTCTTCATACAACCCTCTGAAGAAAGTACTGATATTGCCCCCATTTTACAGAGGAGGAAACAGAGGCTCAGAGAGGTTAAATGACTTGCTCAAGGTCACATTTGTCAGTGCAAGGTGACAAGATTCACACTCGCATCTGAGTGTATGCTCTTGTAAGACCTCTTGCAATGGAAAAATATACCCTACCCTATACGGAGCACCTTGTTCCCCAGGAGCTTGAAATCAAGTTGGGAAAATAGGAAGCGTGCACATGCAGTTAGGGGATTCAACGGAGGGTATATTCAGGTATTAGCAGGAAGTGCCAGATGGGACAAAACAGCATGGCCCCGAAAGTGCTCAGAAAAGGGGTGGATTTGCAGCCAGCAGCTTGAGGCTGAGAGGATGGGAGGAAAGGCACTGGATGGCAGGAGGGGAGCAGTGAGGCCAAAGGCTGGAATTGGGAGTGAATTGGAAGGAGGGGTCCGAGAGTTGAGGAGGCCTTTTTCTGTGGGTGCCCACCTCCTTCCC
>JAQZBX010084955.1:0-13194 GCA_029593785.1 Cabassous unicinctus | reverse complement strand
GATATATAGATATATATATAGATATATATAAGAAAATATAAAGATATATAAGTAGGGAGCCATTTAGGAAAAAATGATCTATTAATTAAAGGTAATCCAAAGTTGATCTATAATATTGATTGTAAACCAATCACAATTTAAGCAAAGCATTTTTTGCAAAGTAGACAAGCTGATTTTGCAAGCTATATGAAAAGCAAAAGAATAAGATAATCACAACAATTTTGAAAAGAAGAATAAAGTGAGAGGATCCCTGCTAACTCATTTTAAATAAAGATATCAAAAAGCTAAGTTAATCAAAAGAGTATGATATGTTGAAAATATAGATTCTTTAACCAATGATCTGAAGAAAGAGATCACAAATAGATTCGTACATACAAGGAGAAGATTAGTGCCACCATTAAGTGCTTTAAGGAAGCATGGATGGTAATTCCATCACATTAGTATTCTACAGTCCTATTTGGCCTGGGCAGAGTATGGATGGGTCTTAGGGGATGACAAGGGATTATCATAAACTAAACCGGTGATTACTGTAATTGTAGATGCTTTTTCAGATACAGTATCATTTGAAAAAAGTGACATATACACAGGTACTTGGTATGAAGCTATTGATTTGGAAAATACCTTTTTCCCAATATTTGTTGGATTGCTTTCAGCTGGCAAGACCAGCAAACTGCCTTCATTGTCCATCATCACGGGTATAACCAATTTTCAATCTTATGTTATAATCTAGTCTGCAGGTACATTGATCAAATTGCCCTTCAAAAACCCATCATTCCTAACCATTAAATAGAAGATATTATGCTGATTGAATCTAGTGACCCAAAAGTACAACTGCATAGACTAATTGATAAGACATTTGCATGTCAGTGGGTGGGTAATACATTCAACAAAACATCAGGGGCCTTCCACATCCATGAAATTTTTAGGCAACCAGAGTAATGGGCAATGACAAGATACCTCTTTTTTGGTGTGGCTAATCTGTTGCATCTGCCCAGTCCTACAAATTACAAAGAGGCAAAATATCTAGCTGGCCTGTAAGCAGTTTGGAGCAATTTAGAGTCATTTGGGTGTGCTACTCTGAGCATTTATTGAATAACCCAAAATGCTGTTATTTTGAGTGGGTACTAGAATAAGAGGAGGCTCTACAACAGGTTCAAATGTCATACACCTGTTTTGTCACTTGGTCCCTGAGGTGATAGCATATCCAATGATGTTTGAAGTGTCAGCTGCATTCAAGATGCTATTAGGAGCATTTTTCAGGGCTCTAAATGAGAATCATCAGTGCAGACACATGGGATATTGGGGCAAATCTTGTCATCCATTGAGGGTAATTACTGTCCATTTGAGAAACAGCTCTTTGCCTATTACTAGGTCTTAGTAGAGATTGAATGATTAACCATGGGCCAACTAACTGCCATGAGAAATAAGTCACTCATCATGAAATACCTGACTCACTAAGCCATTAATTTGGGCATGCACTGCAGCACTCCATCATCAAATGGAAGTGGCTTATAAGCGATGAGGCTCTATCTAATAGGCCCTGAAGGCATGGTAAGTTACTGAAGCAGTGGCTCAATGGTTGTGACAGTTTGTAGTTCTTTTGTGCATCCCAGTATATTATGTTCTTGGAAATAATACATTCCTATGGTGTTTATGGGGAGAAGGCCTTGATTGCATTTTTTTCAGTTAAAGGACGATTGATAAGATCCGTTTTAATTAGATAGATTTAGGGTTTTTGATTGCACTATGTCAGTGAGGCATTACGCAGGTTAGGTCACTGTCTTTCTGGGGTCTTATATAAACTGAGAACTGAAAGCAGGAACAGAGAGAAAAAGACAGCTGTCATTTTTACCCTTCTTCAAGAATGAGGACTCCAGGATCAGAGACAGCTTAGAAAGAGGTCAAGATAAATCCACAGGGGCTGGAGGGAGGCAGGAGTCTGGATACAGAACTGCACAGGGGCATGGAAAGAGGTCTCAAAGAGGGTTGGCCCACGGAGAAGCTACAGATGAATAGAAGAGCCCTGCCACTACCAGCCTGTACTAACAGGGACAAAAAGGGGACAGAGTGAAGGTAAAATTACTTCAAAAGTCAGGACAGTGGAAGCAGAAGTATGGACTGAAGACATATGCTTGGGCCCACAGAGGGAACACACTCATGTGTGCAGATATTGTATCTTTTCTTATATTTATAGGCCCTTTATATTTTCTGGTCTACCTTATGAACTCTTCTTGCCTTGCATTTACTTATGTACATTTTTAATAGTTAAAAAATGTATGCTTTTGATTTTTGTTCACAATGATGTTAAAAACATTTTTCTAATTTTTCAAACAGTAGTATGTACAGGAATTGCTTATGTTTTCATTAAATTTAGTCTATCCTGTACTCTTATATTATATTCTAGAAAATATATATGATGCTATTAAATAAATATAATATGAGTTTTGAAGAATGGGAAAACACTTGACTCTTTATATTGTCCATTTATTTTACCTATTTATATAACTGTATATCATATTTTATCTCAGGTGTGGTCTGAAATATTTTATGACAAAATCCTTTTCTTCATGGTGACATATCAAAATTCCATGTATTGTAAAGGTTGAACTACTTAAAAATGATAATGGAAATAAAACTGGAATAAGGCATCACAAAATACAAACATTCATTTTTGTTTGCAATTGATCTTATATAATAATGGTAAAAAAAATTATATTCACTGAGCAGCTACTGAGTTTTAGACAATATTAAAAAAGGATTTAGGTAACAATAGACTTCTGTCTTGGGGTTTTTATGCAGATAAAATGGTTTAGTATACATAAAACATTTATATATTTGGGTAACAAGCTGCATAAAAGTGTTAACCATTGCTACTAATTATTAATCATTTCTTCACTCACCATTCATTATATACTGAATAAACAATATGTTCCAGGAACTACATTTTGCCCTCGGGATTCCAATGTGTGGGTAGACAAAACTATGCCTTTAATCAAGTTACAATGTCAGTGAAGGAGTAGATGTGTATTGCAATCAAACTTTGATACCAACAAATATTACATGATGATTCTTTTGAGTGATAAATAAGAGAGGTCCAATGTGAGCAATGTAAGTCTAAGAATTCTTTTTTGTAGAAAAGTTAATTGAGAGGAGCTATGAAGACTAAAAAAGTTATTGAGATTTTAAAATACCAGTTTACCATATTGACTTCATGAATAGAAAATAATATAAGTTGTTTATTCCCAACATTTTGTTTCTACTTTACTAGGAGACTAATGTGATAGTGAAATTATCATGCAGATTACCTTGATATCAATTTGTCTAATTTGTGGACTGAATTCTTGGTCAAAAAATTAATATTGTTAATTTGAAAAAGTAACTCAACCTATATACTTGGGTAAAACCATGACTAAAACATTTTTTTTGATAATTAGAAAATAAGAATTTGAATGTAAGAAGCCATAAAAAGATCTTGGGATGCATATTTTTTAAGAAATCTATATGTAGAAACATGTTTGAAGTAGTCTACTCCAATAATACAGAAAATTCACCTTGAAATATCATAATAAGGAAAATAAATTTTAACATGCTGTGTTTTCAAATATGTTAAATTTTATACAACAACATAGTATCCACATTATGCACAGTGTTTTGAGTCTGAAAAAAATTTTTTTTTGAGGACTATTTTTTTTTAATTTTTTTTTTTATTTTTTTAAAAAGATACTGAGATTACATAAATGTTACACAAAAATATTTTTTAAATAATTTTTTACGATACTTAGATTACATAAGTGCTATACAAAAAATATAGGGATTGCCATATGGCCCATTCCCCACACCTCACACACCCTCCCACATGATCAACATCCTTCATTAGTGTCACCTATTCATTGCAATTGACAACCACATCCTGAGGCATTGCCATGGAGCAAGGACCATAACTCACATCGTCATCTACACTTTCTCCCACACATTTCTGCATGTTATGAAACGATATATAATGGCCTATATCTGTCATTGCAATGGCATTCAGGATGATTCCCAATTTCCAAAAAATCCCCCGTATTACTATTGTTTTTCTGTCCTCCTGCACCCAGAGCCTCCAGGAGCCACTGGCTCCACATCAATGTTGTAATTTCTTCCATTGCTAGAATCACAATATGTATATAGTAGAATACCAGTAAGTCCACTCTAGTCCATATTTCATTCCCCAATTCTGAGGATTCTGGGATGGTGATATCCACTCCAACTCTCATTGAGAGAGGGCTTCAATTCCATACAATCAATGGATGGGACTCGCTTGCTTGCAGTTTTAGGCTGTCTCATTTCCTTGGTATGGTGGTTGTCAATCCTCATCTCCTTGTTAGTTTTCCTGGGTGAGTCCAGTGAACTGGAGAGTAGGTGCTGCAACTGTGTTGAGGCTCCAGGCCCAGCTGGGACATGGACAGCCCAAAGATTCCAGTCTCTTGGACATACACCTCCAAGCTCCAGCACCAAGTATAGGTTTAAATAGAAGGGACAGATGATCCATGTGTAGGGAAGCCGTATTGAGTCCAATTCTGTCACTCTCAGGAACACAAACTCCAAAGTAGGGCCCACTGGCAAAACACCAAACTCCAGAGCTATCTCCCCTGACCATAGGACCTGGGTTTCTCCAGAGCCCTCAGGAGCCCGACTATTTGGGATAGTATCCACTTTGGCAGTCTATGAGATCATGCTGAGATGTGCATAAGCATTCCCTCCGGGATGACCTCCCAACTCACTTTGAACTCTCGTAGCCATATAAATTCATTTGTCTTTGCCTTTCTTCCCTTTTATTTGAGGTCTTTATCCAGTTGCATTGATAGTTGGTGCTTGGTAATAATCCCTCAGTGCCAGGGAGGCTCATCCCCTGGAGTCATGTCCCATGCTGGGGGGAAGGTAATGTATTTCTATGCTGAGGTTGGCTTAGAAAGAGGTCACATTTGAGCAAAAAGGAGGCTCTCAGGAGGTGTCTCCTAGGCACCCCACAACACTAGACTATGTTTCAATTTCAAGAGCAAAGGCTCATAAGCATAGTTGTTTATCAAAGGCCCATGAATGGATCATCCTCCTTTACCCATCATTGCTCCTGCACTTGGGGGACTGTGCTTATTCCATTAGAGGATGTGGCAGAGTTATCCAGGGTATGAATTCAATATTTCCTCAGTTTTTGTGTGACTCTCCACCCACAGTGACAATGCCCTGTGAACATTTGAACATATTTATATACCTTATATATATGCCCATGGGAACTTCCTCCTATATATCCCCCATCACTGACACCCCACACAAATGATCCTCCCCTGTCCCAGTTGTAATCATTCTGTGAACCAAAGCTTCTTAAAAAATGAAGCCAATAAAATAGCTAAATAAAATTGATAAGAAAATGAAATAATAATGATAGGTTTAAAATTAAGAAATAAAATACATACAAAATTTAAAAAACTAAAAATAAAATTAAAAGATTGGGATATTAAAAAATAATGAAAAATATTATTTTTTTTTAATTTTGCCTTTCTTCACTGTAATATCTAATGTCCTGTATGTGCAGTGACATTTTCTTCTGTTTATTCCCCAGTCTTACTTTTTTCATTTTGTTTTCAAAGAAGTGTTAGGTCACAATAAAGTCACATACAGATTACAGGGGACTCTCATATACCCAACATCCTCCCCCTTTTCCCCCATTTTGTATTAATACCTTTTTATATGTGGATGGTACAGTTGTTACAACTGATATGCAAATAGTGAAACATAGCTACTAACCATGGTCAATGGTTTATAATTTTGTTGACATTTTAGACCATACACTTTTATAAATTTTGATGATATTTAAAAGGGTCTGTGTCCATCATTGCAAGATCATGTAGAACACTTCCATTGCCCACTAAATACCCCCTGTTCCGTTTATTCTAATTCTCCTTCTCCCTCTCCTCCGGGCCCACAGTGACCCCTACACTTCACTACTTGGATGACAAGATTCATAGTTACTTGCAACAACACTGAAATCTTGACACACTTGTTTGTCTTCCCCTATTAGGAACTGCCCATGCTCTCGAGAGACTCTCTCTCCTCTATTTGTGAACATATCCATCTTCCCCAGGATGGGAGTCCAACTCCTTCCCACTCATTATGTGGATCTCCACCCACTGATACAACACATTATGACAAAATAATCACTCACATACTCCCTAGAAGCCTGCTCCAGGTAACTGTGTCTGAATCACCCCCCAATCCAACACCTTAAACCAATAACCCTTCCTTGTCATATTGCCATAAGAGTGATCCTAACTTTGTACTTTCAACTACATACCTGCCAATTCCCAGTGTTCACCTGGTCCCTCCCCCAGTTACCTCAACCTTCCAACCAACCCTCTCCAATATAACCACCTGTCAAACCTTTTCTACCCAACCCAATAATATCACTACCCTCCTGTCATATCCCTTCAATGTGGAATTACACACTTTCACCTTATCATAGATTAAGTGCCTATGGGCATTGGCTCACAACTTTCTTCTCCCTTTCTATTTTTTGTAAACCTATCTTCCAGACAATAGCTCTCTGAATCTGCTCAATTTGCTTAATTCATATCAGTGAGGTCATGTAATATTTGTCCTTCAATGCCTGGCTAGCTTCACTCAACATACGGTCCTCAAGATTCATTCATATTATCCTGTGTGTTAGCACTGTATTCCTTCTTACAGCTGAGTAATATTCCATTGTATATATATACCATGTTTTGTTTATGCATTCTTCTGTTGATGGGCATTTGGGTTGATTCCAACATTTGGCAATAGTGAATAATGTAGCTATGAACATTGGTGTGCATATGTCTGTTCATGTCTTTGTGTTCAATTCTTCTGGGTATATATCCAGCAGTGGAATTGCTGGATCATATGGCAGTTTTATAGTTACTTTCTTGAGGATACATCAAACTGTCCTCCACAATGGCTAGAACATTCTACATTACCACCAGCAATGGATGAGGGTTCCCATTTCTCCACATCCTCTCCAACCCTTATAGCTTTTTTTTTTTTAATAGCCACCAGTCTAATGGGTTTAAGATGGTACCTCATTGTAGTTTTGATTTACATTTTCCTAATAGCTAGTAATGTTGAGGATCTTTTCATGTGCTTTTTAGCCATTTGTATTTCTTCCTTGTAGAAGTGTCTTTTCAAGTCGCTTGCCCATTTTTTAAAATAGGTTCTTTGTCTTTTTATTTTTGAGGTATGGGACTTCTTTATATATGTTGGATATTGGGCTCCTATCAGACATATGGCTCCCAAATATTTTCTCCCATTGATTAGGCTGCCTTTTTACTTTCTTGATGAAATCCTTTGATATGCAAATGTTTTTAATTTTTGAGGAGATCCCATTTATCTATTTTTTTTTCACGGCTCGTGCTTTGGGTATGAATTTCATGAAGCCATTTCCTATTATAAGGTCCTGTAGATGCTTCCCTACATTATCTTCCAATGTCTTTATAGTCCTGGCTCTTGTATTTATATTTTTGATCCATCTTGGGTTGATTTTTGTATAAGGTGTAAGATGGTGTTCCTCTCTCATTCTTTTGGATATGGATATCCAGTTCTCCAAGCAACATTTTTGAAAAGACCATTTTTTCCCAATTGAGTGAGATTTATGGCTTTCTCGAATATCAGATGGTTGTATATGTGAGCATCTATATCAGAATTCTCAATTCAGTTCCATTGGTCGGTTTTTCTATCCTTGTGCCAATACCATGCATTTTTGACCACTGTAACTTCATAGTACATTCTAAAGTCAGGCAGTGTGATTCTTCCAATTTCATTTTTCTTTCTCAATATGTCTTTGCCTGTTAGGGTCTCTTACCCTTCCAAATAAATTTTGGAAAACTAACTGTTTTTCAAATTCAGTAAAAAATGCTGTGCTGATTTTTATTGGGATTGCATTAAATCTGTAGATTAGTTT
Source organism: Cabassous unicinctus (assembly GCA_029593785.1). Taxonomy (NCBI): domain Eukaryota; kingdom Metazoa; phylum Chordata; class Mammalia; order Cingulata; family Chlamyphoridae; genus Cabassous; species Cabassous unicinctus. Next base: position 5,225 of record JAQZBX010084955.1, on the reverse strand, counting down.
GGTTAGGAAAGACATCTTAATGATGTCTAGTCTTCCTATCCATGAACAGAGAATATTCTTTCATTTATTTAAGTTTTCTTTGATTTCCTTTAACAGTGTTCTGTAGTTTTCTGTGTATAAGTATTCCTAGGTATTTGATTCTTTTAGTTACTATTGTAAATGTCATTTTTTTCTTGATTTCTTCCTCACATTGCTCATTATTGGTGTACAGAAATGTTACTGATTCTTAAGCATTAATTTTATAACCTGAGACTTTACTGAGCTCATTTATAAGTTCTAAAAGCTTTGTTGTAGATTTCTCAGGGATTTCTATGCATAGGATCAAGTTCTCTGCAAACAGTGAAATTTTCACTTTTTCCTTTCCAATTTGAATGCCTTTTATATCTTTTTCTTGCCTCCATGCTAGAGCAAATACTTTTAAGACAATGTTGAATACGTGCAGTGGTAGTGGGTATCCTTCCCTTGTTCCCGATCTTAGAGGGAAAGCTGTTGGGATTTATACTGTTTTGGGTGCACTGCACTTCCTGGACATGTACATCCATCTCCCTCAATAGGTTTGGGAAGTTTTCAGCCGTTATTTCCCCTAACACTCCTTCTGTCTCCTTTCCATTCTCTTCTCCCTCTGGGATGCCTATAATGCATATATTTGTGAATTTTTTGTTGTCATTCAAATCCCTAATTCCTTGCTGGATTTTTTTCTATCTTTTTTCTATCTGTTCTACTCTCTGTTTGATTTCAGATGCACTGTCTTTCACTTTGCTGATTCTTTCCTCTGCTTGTTCAAATCTGCTGTTAGGTGCTTCCAGTGTATTTTTGATTTCTAGGATTGTGCCATTCATCACCATCATATCCATTATCTTTTTGTGTACATTTACAATTTCTTCTCCCAGTGTCTTTTTAATATCCTTATTCTCCTCCTTCACTTCATTAAGTTGTTCCATGATATTTGTTTGGGCAGCTTTGATTAGTTGTTCAATATTCTGCATCTCTTCCTGTTTTTTAGCTTTTTCATTGGACTGGGCCGTGTCTTCCTGTTTCTTAGTATGGTTTGTAATTTTTTGTTGCTGTCTGGTCATCTTTTTATCTTGATAGATTTATTCAGTTGATTAGCTTCTCTCTTTACTCTATAGTTTTGTTTAATTGCTCTTTGTGTGTGCGTGTTAAGTTTTCTTTTTGACACTATGTTCTTCCTATTCTATTTCCTTATTGTTGTCTATGTTCCATTGAAGAAAAAAATTAGGGCCAGAGAAAGTGAAAGAGATAAGAAAAGTAAAAGGATAATAGTAATAATAATATATTCATTAGAAGAGGAATGTATAAGACCTTGGAAAATGATCATTTAACTTATGTGAGCTGTGTAGAGTAATAGTAATAAAAAAGTAGAGTGCCAACAATGCAATGGGAAACCAGGTAAAGAAAAATATATAGAATGAATTTAAAGGCCACAATGATGAGGAGAAAAGGAAAGAGAAAAAAAGACATAAAGATAAAAGGATAAATAAAAGAAAGAAAACAGAACAGATCAGATAGAAATAAAAACCAGCAAAATTGAGAACTTAACAAAGAGAGGTGGAATGTAAGAACAACAACAGACAGCAGAAGGTAGAAAGATGAAGGACAGAAAAGAGATAGCTTTGTAGATAAAATTGATATACACAGAGAAGGGGAAATCCAGGAAAAGGAAACACAGCAACCAAGATTCAAGCCATCAACCTCTTGAGGAATTTATCTCTTTGTCGAGCTCCCTACAGTTTGATGTCCTGAAGCCTTCTACTCTGTGAGAAGCAAAAATAGCTTACTTGGGCAGGATCTTACCCTCATTCAGCTGTTTTTTTGTGAGAGAGATCTGTCTATGTTCCTTTGAAAGAAAAAAATTAGGACCAGAGAACAGGAAAGTGATAGAAAGACAAAAAGTATAATAGTAATGAAAATAGTAAAAAAGAGTAGAGCAACTGTACAAGCACTAGGAAATTGAAAAATTAACATGGGTACGAAGCACAGATAAATACGATTAAGAAAGTGGAATAGAAACAATGAAACATGAAATAAAGTAGAGAAAAAATATAGAGAATGAATTAAAACACTGGAATGGTGGGAAAAGGGGAAAAAAGAGAAGAAAGAAAGAAAGGGAAAGGTAAAAATGAGAAAGTAAACAGGGAAAAAAAGGAGAGAGGGAGAAACACAAACATGAAAAATTGGAGACCAAATAAAAGAGGTGGAATAAAAGAACAAAAATGGAAAGCAAAAGATATAAAAATGAAGGATTGAAAAGAAATAGCATAGATAGAATAGATCAGTAACCAAAAGAAAAGAAAGAAAAAATATATAAACAAGCAAAGAAACAAAGGAAGGGGATACAAAACAAGCAAGAGACAAGACAGCAGCAACTCATTTAAAAAAAAAAATAGGGGGACAGAAGAAAAAAAAAATAACAGCCTTCTCTTTTAGACCCCTAAATGTCTTCTCAGGCTGCTGGTGTTTCTCAATCACTCACACTGCAGCCTGCCCTCTGCAGGTTTTCAACTGGATTTTAGTGAGTAAAGTAAGGGAAATAAAAGAAAAGGAACTGAAAAAATAAATAAATAAGAGATCCAAGAAAAGCTAATACAAAGAAAATGTCTATATGTTCCCTGTCATAAAGTTTCAGCTGAACATCTGATAATCTGGTGAACCACTTTACAGGGAGAAGTCAGGAATCAAACCAGGGACCTCATATATGCTATGCAGGAATTCTCCCACCGAGTTATTCTGCCTCCTTGGCTTAATTAGCCTTTCAGAAGGCTACCCATCCCTTTTCCCTCCAGCAGGTTAGATCCCTTGCAGTCAGCTGGAGTGGTGCTGATGGCCTCCTTTCTTTGCCTCCTCACTGGTGTAATTCCTCTCTTTACTAGGTGGCTGGGCATGACTGCCTCCCTGAGGTGATCCCCCTCCCCTCTCCCTGTCAATTCTGGGTCCCTTCCACTATTCAAGGGGTTCCAGCTGGCTAAACTTGCCACAAAGAAATCACTTTCCACCCTCCCAGACCCCTCTTCCTTGTGGGGAATCTGCCCTCACACTCCCATTTGTAGCAGGGGGCTGGGTTCTTCACCTGGTCAGTCCACCCTGAATTATGGGTATGTTTGCCCTTTCCAGCTACTGAGGTAAGCAATCTATGATTATTCTTGGCCTCCCTATCTGTCCAGTACCTTCCTAGATGACTCAGAGCATCTTCCCATGGAGAAATACATCTGCTCTACTCTCAGTTAGAGAAGAGACTTGCCGGGAGTTTTACTCTCATTTAATATCTCCGGGGTGGGTGAGGGGAAACCTTTCTGGCAGCCAGGAAGTTTAATAACTCATGCTTACTTGTTTTGGGTTTCTTCGTGTCTCTGACCCTCACACTTCTGGGAGGTGGTATACAGTGTCCTGGTTTGCTGTGCCCCAAAACAGGTCCCCACAGTAGCGTCTGCCTCTTTCTTTGTTGTTTTAGTGAGAGCTAAGCCTTATCTGCCTAACCTGACAGCCATGTTCCCTCAAGAGGACTTTTGAATATAGATTAACCACACCCTGAGACCAAATATGGGTTTGTTTCAATAGAGATATATGAGGGTTTTTTTTTTGTTTTTGTTTTTACATGACTGATTGGAAACTGAGGTTCTGAAATTTATTGGATTGACTAATTCAGTCTTAAGATAATTCTTTGTTTGTCTTGTTTTCATGGAATTGTTATAGTGGACTCATAGGACAATCATCCATGCTGGAGAAAGTGTGAATTTTATTGGATGAACTGCAAATTTTCACTCCTAATGCCCTCTAAATTAATCAATCTTAGAACAAAAATAAACAAACCAGAATAAAGAGGGCAGAAGCAAGAATGATGACAAATGAAGTTTCATTTCTAAAATATATGGGATAAAGGCAGAGATAGGAAATGAAAAACTATCTGTGTTAAAGTAACTCCTAAAGCCAGGCTAGCTAGCTTTTCCAATACTGGCCCATCTGTAAACAACATCAAGTTGAAACTTATTCTTTCTTTTTTCATTTTCATTTTTTTTTTATTTTTAAAGAGCTTTAGATTACATAAATGTTACATAATAAATATAATGTATTGCCATATGCCCCACTGCCTTCTGCCACATTTTTCCACATTAACAACATCCTTCATTAGTGTGGTACATTTGTTACAATTGATGAACACAAATGAAGCATTGCTACTAATCATCTACACTCTGTCCCACACATTTTTGTAAGTTATGACAAAATATACAATGGCCTGTATCTGTCACTGCAATGTCATGCAAGAAAAATCCACTGTACCAAAAATGCCCCCATATTACACCTATTCTTCCCTTTCCCATCCCTCTAAATTTCTGGTAGTCACTGCCTTTATATCAATGATAAGAGCTCTTCCATGACTAGAATAAAAATAAGTCTATAGTAGAATAACAAGTCTACTTTAGTCCATTATTCATCCCCCAACATTGGGGATTTGGGGATGGTGATGCCGACTCTGCTTCTAGTTAAGAGAAGCTTAGATCTCAAATTCCTTTTTTTTACTGAATCTTAATTATACACACAAAAAATATTAATATTTCATTCCAATTTATTTTTTGGAGTTTCAGAATGGGTCTACCAAATTCTGTAATTGCACAAAGAATACTGAGGATAGGATAAATATTTATTGTTTTGAACCCCATGTCCAGAGAAATGGATAGATCTGAGAGTATAAGGGCACATGAAACAAGTGTGCAAACTTTAGGGAGTCCTTTACAGGGATTCCAGAATGTGGAATTACTTCATAAAGAGGAATGAGGATTTAGCAAAACCATGAGAAGATATAACGAGAAGTCATCGTCTGATGACAACTTCTATAATTATAGTAAGTGAAAATCAAACTGCACAAAACTAACAAAATCAATATAAGTTAATAAAGGAATATTTAATATGGATGAGTTGGAACATAGTTATGGAAAGATAGAGTACTTAATTTAACTATAAATATAAAATCTTACATTGGAAGACAGATTAATGCTTTCTTTGAAAATAGTCTAAGATATGCACACATTATTAACTAAAAACAAGACATTTTCTTCCCTAATTTCTGACTGAAGAGATATGGAGTGATGTCTCACATTCTGTTCGGTTTTACTCAATGCTAAAATTGTTCATTATTTATAAACCAATCTCTCAAACAATCTTTTCATTGCCTCTTTAACATCTTTGTTCCTCAAACTGTAGATGATGGG
>JAQZBX010084954.1:0-13190 GCA_029593785.1 Cabassous unicinctus | reverse complement strand
AATAACATTTATGTAAGCAAATGCACATATATGCATATATATTTATATATCATTTTACAAATATTGGTTTGTATTGTGAAAAATTTGATTTTTACCCACAATAATAAAAAAAAAAAGTGTGAAGGATATTCCAATTTTTAGAAAGATGTAATCAATTCATTCATTCCACAAACATTTGGAGAGCATCTACTATGTGCCAGGCACATTTTTACAGGTATGTAACTGTGACAGTTTGAAATTCTTTTATGAATCCCAAAAAGAAAAAGATTTTTTTAAACTAATCCATTCCTGTGGGAGTGGGGCCCTGTAGATTGGACTATGTCAATGAGACATGACTCAGGTTGGGTCTCCGCCCTTTTGCTGGGCCTTATATAAATGGAGACACAGAGGAAATAAGGAAGGACCATTTTTGATCCTGCAATGTGAGAAAAAGAGGAAAGTAGAGAGAGAGAGGGGGCTTCAGGTTTACCAACCACTGCAGAAAGTTAGAAAAGCCCCGAGAGGCTGAGAGAGGTCCTGGAGTCTGGACTCAATAGAGCACAGAGGCATGGGAAGAGGCCCCCAAGGGGCTGGACCCACAGAGCAGCTAAAGGCTGAGTTGATGAGCCCTGTCACATGCCTGATCGCCACGTGGCAGGACGCCAGGATCGCTAGTAGCTGACTTTGGTGAGAAAGTATCTCTGATGATGCCTTGATTTGAACATTTCCCACTTCAACTGTAAGCTTTTATTTGGGGTAAGCTTTTACCCCAAATAAAATTCCCATTATAAAAGCCAACCCATTTCCGGTGCTTTGCATCGGCAGCCTTTGGCAAACTAAGACGGTAGCTATATATATATGCGTAGGGGAAGACTGGAAAAAATACTGCCCAATCTGAGCAGTGTTATAAAAAATGGGAGGAGGGGGCTGGGTTTGAATATGATTAGGCTTTGGCTATAAGAGAATCATTGTCAATGTTCTTGGGTGAGTTCATTTCATTGTGTATTATGTAGGAAATTGTCTTTATTTTAGGGAGTATATGCTAAAATATTTAAGGGTGAATTGAAATGCAACTCATTTTCAAATGAGTCAGGAAAAATGTATTTGTGTGTGTTAGTGTGTGTATACTATAGATAGATGGAATAAATGTAGCAAAATGTTAACAAATGTTAAAAAAAAAAAAAAAGAAACCACTGTAAAACTTATTGGATAAGGAAACTTTATTTGCTCAGGATTCTGTGGATTGATAGATTGAATTGAGCTCTGCTGAGATGGCCTGCCCCTGCTCCATGTAAAACTGCCTGAGCTCATTTACATGCCAGCTGGGAAGGCTGGCATAGCTGAGGCCTCTCCCTCCATGGCCTCCTATCCTTCTGCAGGCTAGCTTGGGCTCGTTCACATGGAGGCCACTTTCCAAGTCAGAGTACAAACTCTGCAATTTCCCTTGAAGCTCAGACTTGTAATCACACAGCATCACTTCTACCACTTATTGGTCAAAGTGACTGAAGTCCAGTTCAGACAAAAGGGGTTGAAATCAAATTTACCTCTTTTGCAAAGACCAGAAAAGAAATTGTGGCTATTCTTTGCGTTATACTGCATCAAGTGAAGAAAATACTTTGAAAAGAAGAAATGGTAAACTGGTTAATGTTATGTGAACTAAAATGAAGGCCAAGAATAGACATTGCATTAAGAAAGCATAAGGGCTCAGCCTAATTTTCTGTGAAGTGAATGAGACCATGTGGAATATGAGCCCTGTGTGTAATTATTTATTGTGTGGTAGTTATAGAACTATATTTGAGAACTCTCACACTTTAGAGAAATTCTATGCATTGTTATTAGTTTTTAATGATATGTTGAAAAAACAGCAGTGATCTTATTTCACATTTTTAAAGCGTTTTACTTTTCTGCCCACATAGGTTCCATTGCTTATTCAACCATGTAGCAACTTGCTATTTTATTAAGTGAAAGAACGCTATTGAGAACCATGTTTTTAAACTAGTAAAGGGCAACACCATGACAACTAATGTTTTATTCTCCAAAATGGAAAGCTTAATGGTAATTTAAAAAAAAAATAAGTGCTGGATACACTATAGATGTATTAATAGGAGGCTTAAAATTTTGCAATTGAAAAGAGAAATGTAAAAGATTTGAATATATAAAATTGCACTCCATTTTTCTATTTAAAAAACATGATTGCATATGACCTGAAGAGTAACAAGAAGTTCAGTTAAGAGAACACTAATTCTTTTTTCCCATTAAGGCAAGTGAGAGAAAAACCACTTTTAACAATTGAGTGCAATTTAGCATATGATAATGAAGGATTCTTACATGCCATTTGCTACAAATAGATTTAAAGGACTGCTTTTGGAAAATTATGTCCTTCCTTTCATTTTGGAATAACTGGAAGCAAATAATATTTTGAGATAAGATTAAGTACCAAAAGAGGGCTATTGTGTATAATTTATAAAACAATCACTATTAACACTTTCCCTTGTTTTAAACTACATACTTAATATTTCAATTTATATAATCAACAACCTGGAGTTAACCAAACTGCAAAGTTAAGGACACATCCTCAAGACTACCAAGTCTGCCTTGGGCTTTCAACCTCCAACTTCAAGGAGATAGGATTCAAATAGAAAGCTAGAGGGAAGAGTCTTCACAAAAGCACTTTCACTTCTGACACCAAGTGTACACTCAGAGGTTTCCCAAAACAATCCTCAGTTTTTATAGTTCACTAGAAAGCCTCACAGAAATCTCTGAAACCTATTATATTTACTGTTTATGAGAAGGAAGGATACAGGTTAAAAATAGGCAAGGGAAGAGACTCATAGGGCAAAATCTGGAAGGATTTCAAACACAAAGATTTCATTGTCTGCATTACCCTTCTATGTTTGACAGTAGACCTGGAGTACTGCCAACACAGGAAGTTCAACAGAGCTTCAGTGTTCAGAGATCTTATTCAGGCTTCACTACACATTGATTACCCACATGGTTGAAATCAGTTTCTAGCACCCACTTTCCTGGAGATGAGTCTGGTAACCTGAGAAGACCAGTATGAGTCACCTTGTTAGCATAAGTCATGAGGTGTGATCCAAATAGTCCACCATGATTATCAAAGACACAGCCATCACTTTGAAAATTCCAAAAGTTTAGAGATAACCTCCCAAGAGCTGTTAACAAAGGCCAGATCTCTCTTTGGGCAAAGTCAAATTCCATACTTCTCACCAATGCTGATTAATACCAACAAAATCCAAAGTAAACAATGCAGATCAACAAACAAAAACTTAATAGTGCTCAAAATTCCACTGGTGCCAGATAGCCCTTGAAAGTAATTGAATAATTACTTGAAAAAAAATGTTCCCATTCAAATATAAAATATGTGTAGTATATTTAGTTAAGAAATTAATGTACATGCCCTGTTACAGCTTGGATATTCCTATCAAAATTATATCCTGAATATTTTCTCATGGTTACTTCATTGGATCAAAATCTCCACTTAACTGGCACACAAATTAGTTAGAAATCTCTTATATGATATTTTACTGCTTTCAGTTTTTTATTTTTATAAATTATGGAATGATAAACATCTTGCATATTCACATATTTATGTTCTAGATGAAGCATACTAGAAGAATAAACTTCTGTATCTGATACAGTGAGAAATGATATGATCCTTCGGAGATTTTTCATATATATTGCCAAGTAGTTCTCATTTTTCCTCCAAGAATAATATAATAAAAGGGTCAGTTTTCATTAGATGCAGGAAAAGTTTTGATTTTATAATTAAAAGAAAATAATAAATACCACGCTCATTAAATTGCACTGTGGGTTTAAGCATGTTTAATATTTCAACTTTGTTCATTATAAGAATTCTTAAATCATGAATGAGCAGTTCATTTCCTGAGCCCATTTTTCTCTTATGGTATTAGTTTTATACTTCTGACTTATTTTTAAAATATAAATTGAGTATTAAGCTGTCATAGTTATTTGAAAATCACTTTTTTCAGACTCTTCTCTGCCATTTAGTTAGGTTTTATTTTTTCAGACAGAAGCTATTATCAATCCTCTCTACTGTTTTCAGCCTCTGAATTATCTTCTTGGGATTGCTACACTGTAATCATCCCGTCTTTTTTCAACACACATTATAAGATTTGCTCTTCTTGCTCCTACTGCCTAGACTGTGCTTTCCCCTTAAATTTGCATGGTTAGAACCAAGAACCAGCTCCTATTTCAGGTCTGAGCTTAGAAATCATTTCCTCATATCAGTATTCCCTGCCCATCATTTCTAATAGTAGAGAACCGTACCCAAATAATCATCTCTGATTCTTTTATTTTTTATAGTGTTCATGCAAATCAATTGTAAGTTTATTCTTTATTTCTTTTTCTTTTTTTTTTCAATTTAGCAATCTCATTTCAATGGTAACGCTAATAGGGCAGAGATTAGATCTGTGTATTTCACAAGGATTTTACACAGTTCCTGCTATAGGGTATATGTCCACAAATATTTATTACATGTATGAAAAAAGATATTTCTCACTACAAAATTATTTAAATATTCCCTTACATTTAAATATGGCTATTCCATAGTTTTCTTTTTACATTTAAATCACTAAGCCATTAAGATTTTATTTTGCTAAAAGTTGTAGGTAGGAATATACTTTTCTTAGTCAAAGCTTAAGATAGTTATTATCATTTATTCCTTTATTTTATTCTTTCCTTAAATGTAAATTTGGTTAAATATTAATGTTTTCCCCAGACCTGATGCTTTTTCTGGACTTTTTTCCTTTGTCTCATTGTTCTGTTCCATGGGCAGTGGCTTTTAGAAAGATCAAGATTGGAGAAACCAGTGCTAGGAAGCATTGAGAAATATTTATGGATCACTCAAATGGTCTGAAACTTTGATCCCATTAGTCTCTTAAGAAAAGATCACCAAATGGCATCCAAAGTATGTAATAACCTTAATAATCATATGGTGAAGGCTACTGCCTTCATGAGTATCAGTAAATCTCCATTCCTTGACAGCCCTGTTTAACTAATTTGAATTTAAATAGCCACATGTAGGTAGTGGCTACTGTATTGGACAGCATAGTTCTAGACCATTATTCATAAATATCTTCATATGAACAAACATTAACAACATTTGGTCAAAGTTGTTTTATTGCTGGGCTGATGGGTTTGAATCTTAAATTTACATCTTACTAATTGGTAAACAATGAATTATCTTAGCTTTTACGTGCCCATTTCCTCATCTGCAAAATAGGAATAATTATTATTACAATCAGGTAGGGTCATTGAGGGGATGTTAAAGCTTTAAAGCAGGGTCTGTCATGCAATAAAACATGCTCAATAAATCTTAGTTATTAAAGTTTTATTATTTTTGGTCTTAAGAATAAATATTTTCTATGTTGAAATATCTTAGCAATAAAATGATTCCATTAGAAAAATGAATTCCTTGAAGCATTTGACAAACTAATTTTTGCAGACTGTATAGAATTTAATAAGCCCATGATCTTAAATGATCCTTCTAGAAAATGGCTGTCAATATTAATTCGTGAAAGTGTGATAAAATCATTTATCTTTGCCCATCAAACAGTCAAGTGTTTATTCAACAATATTTTCACAGAAGCAAATGTTCACTTCAGTGTAGAAACTGTGAATTCAATAAATATTCTATAGGTATTCTTATTCTTTTGGTTAATCTATGTATTTCTTCACTAACAGATAGCAGCAAAGGCTTGGAATATTTTATCTTTGGTTCTTCAGGATAAAAAAGCATCCATGTGGCCACAGTTAAAAACCCAATTCTGCTTTGGAGCATCTATTGATTTTTTTTCTGATATATTCTATACTACCTATGTCCATTTTCTTAGGTGCGAAGACAATGGGCTAAATCACAGATTAGACACTGAAAAAGAAAAGATTAGTAAAGTCCAATTCATAGAAATAAAATCTATACAAACTGAAATTTTGAGGGGAAAAATAATAAAAATTTATGAACAAATCATGAATGACCTGTGGAACAATATCCAATGTTTAAATACTGTGATATTGAAGTTACAGTAAGAGAGGAAGAAGAGTGAGTTAGAAACATATTTGAAGAAATAATGAATTAGTTTTTGCAAATTTGATCAAATAATTCAAAAAAGAGTTTAAAAGAAACCCAAGTCATACATACACTTTGAAAACTACACCTTGGCACATTATACCAAAACTAGACTTGAATCTCTGGGCTGTCCATGTGCCAGCTGGTTCCTGAGCCTCAGCAGAGTTGCAAAACCTACCCTCCAGTTCATTGGACTCACCCAGGAAAACTAACAAGGAGGTGAGGATGGACAATGACCATCCCAAGGAACAGACAGAGTCTACAACTTCAAGCAAGAAAGGCCCATCTATCACCCATATGGGATCAAAGTCCCCTCTCAATTAGAGGTGGAGTGGGCATCACCATCCCAGAATTCTCAGGATTGTGGAATAAAATATGGACTAGAGTAGACTTATTGGTATTTTACTATAGATTTACTGTGATTCTAGCAATGGAAGAAATTATATCATTGATGTGGAGACAGTGGCAACTGGAGGTGCTGAAGTCATGGAGATGGAAAAAGAGGTGTAAAATGGGGGCATTTTCAGGACTTGGAATTGATCTGAGTGACATTGCAATGACAGATACAGGCCATTATATATCTTGCCATAACCTACAGAATTGAGTGGGAGACAGTGTAAACTACAATGTAAACTATTATCCATGCTTAGTGGCAAAGCTCTAACATGTGTTCATCAAATTATAATCCATGCTTAGTGGCAATGCCCCAAAATGTGCTCATGAATTGCAATGAATGTACCACACTAATGAAAGACGTTGTTAATATGGGGAAAAGTGGGAGGTGTGGGGAGTGGGGCATACGGAAATCCCTTATATATTTTTTAACTTTACCTTTTTCCCCTTTTATTCAAGGTCTTTTTCCAATTGCATCACCAGCCGGTGCTTGGTGGTAATCCCTTGGTGCCAAGGAGGCTCATCCCCAGGAGTCATGTCCCATGCTGAGGGGTAGGTAATGCATGTATATGCTGAGTTTGGCTTAGAGAGAGGCCACATTTGAGCAACAAGGAGGCTCCTGGTAGGTAACTCTTAGGCACCCTACAAAACTAGGCTAAGGTGCAATTTCAAGACTCATAAGCATAGTCATCAATATCAAGGGCCCAACAATGGACCATACTTCTTCACTAGTCATTGACCCTGCACTTGGGGGATTGTTGCTGTTCCAGTAGAGAATGTAGCAGAGCTCCCCAGGATGGGATTTCAATATTCTTTTGGTTGTTGTGTGAATTTCTACCCAATGTGTCAATTCCCCATGAACATTTGAACATATTTATATACCTTATATATGTACCCAGGTGAACTTCCTCCCAACTATCCCCCATCACTGACACCCCACTACAATGATCCTCCCCTGTCACAGTTGTAACCCTTCTGTGATCCAAAACCTCTTCAAAAATGAAGCCAAGAATATCGCCAAATACAATTAGTAGGAAAATGAAATAATAATGATAGGTTTTAACATAAGAAATAAAATACATAATAAATTAGAAAAACTAAAATTAAAATAAAGTAAAAAAAGAAATTGAGATATTTAAAAAATAATGAGAAATATTTTTAAAAAATTAAATAAAATTTTTTTTGATGTTTTGCCTTTCATTACTGTAATATCTGTTTTCCTGTATGTACAGTGGTATTTTCTTCCATTTCTTCCCCAGAGTCTTACTTTTTTTTCATTTTGTCTTCAAAGATTAGGTCACAGTAAAGTCACGTAGAGAATATAGGGGAATCCCATATACCCAACAGCCTCTCTCTATGACCCCTTCCCATTTAATAACCTTTTAACATGTGGATGGTACATTTGTTACAACTGAGGTACAAATATTGAAATATGTATACTAACAATGGTCAGTGGTTTACATTATGGTTTACATTTTAGACCTTACACTTATAAATATTTGATGAAATTTAACATGGCCTGTATCCATCATTGCAAGATCATGCAGAACACTTCCATTTCGCCCTAAATACTTCTTCTCCCATCTTTTCTATTCCTCCCTCCCCCTCCCCTTGGGGCCCACAGTGACCACCAGGTTTCACTGCTTGAAGGACAGGATTCATAGATACTTACAACAATGCTGAGGGCTTGATACATTAGTCTGTCCTCCCCTATTAGGAACCACCCATGATCTCAAGAGACACCTTCCCTCTCTTTGAGAACCTATCAGGCCTCTCCAGGATGGGAGTCCAACACCTTCCCACTCATTATGTGTGTCTTCACCCACTGATACAACACATGACAAAATGCTCACTCACACATTCTCTAGAAGGTTGCCCCAGGTGCACCCTGTCCTAAATGCCCCCCACCCAACACCCTAAACCAGTAATGCTTCCTTGTCATATTGCCAAAAGGGCTTTCTCAACATTGTAGTTTCAACCACATACCCACCAATCCCCAGTGTTCACCTGCTCCCTCCCCCAACCCACACCCAGTTCCAAACACCATCCAACACATCCTCCCCACACTACCCCCCTGTTAAGCTTGAACCACCCAACTCAATAGTATCACTACATCCCTCTTATGTACCTTTGCTGCACAACTACTCAATTCCAGCTTATCCTAGATTTCGCCTGTATGGGCTTTGGCTCACAACCTTCTTCTCCCTTTCTATTTCCTGTAAACTTATACTTCACACTCTAGCTCTCTGAGTCTGCTCAATTTGCTTAATTCATATCAAAGAGATCATGTAATATTTGCCCTTCAATGACTAGCTTGTTTCACTCAACATAAGGTCCTCAAGATTCATCCATGTAATAGTGTGTGTTAGTACTTTATTCCTTCTTACAGCTGAGTAATAGTCCATTGTATGTATGTACCACATTTTGTTTATCGATTCATCTCTGAATGGGCATTTGGGTTGATTCCAACTTTTGGCAATAGTGAATAATGCTGCTCTGACCATTGGTGTGCATATATATGTTCATGTCCTTGCTTTCAATTCTTTCTGGGTATATACCCAGCAGTGTGATTGCTGGATCATATGGCAGATCTACAGTTAGTTTTTTGAGGAACTGCCAAACTGTCCTCCACAATGGCTGGACCATTCTACATTCCTACTAGCAGTGGATGAGGGTTCCTATTCCTCCACATCCTCTCCATCACTTGTAGTCCTCTGTTTTTTTAATGGCCACCAGTCTAAAGGGTGTAAGAGAATATCTCACTGCAGTTTTCATTTGCATTTCCCTAATAGCTAGTGATGTTGAGCATCTTTTCATGTGCTCTTTAGTCATTTGTATTTCTTCTTTGGAGAAGTGTCTGTTCAAATCACTTGCCTATTTTTTAAATGGATTGTTTTTTTTTATTTTTAAGATATAGAATTTCTTTACATATGCAGGATATTAGGCTCCTATCAGATATATGGTTACCAAACACTTTCTCCAATTGGGTAGGCTGTTTTTTCACTTTCTTGACAAACTCCTTTGAGGTGCAAAAGATTTTAATTTTGAGGAGGTTGCATTTATTTAATTTTTCTTTCACTGTTCATGATCTGGATGTGAAATTCATGAAGTCATTTCCTATTACAAGGCCCTGTAGATGTTTCCCTACATTATCTTCCAAGGTCTTTATGGATTTTGGCTCTTATATTTAGGTCTTTGATCCATCTTGAGTTGATTTTTCTGTAAGGTGTGAGATGGTGTTCCTCTCTCATTTTTTGGATATGGTTGTCCAGAACTCCAAACATCATTTGTTGAAGAGGCCATTCTCTCCTAATTGAGTGGGCTTGGAGGCCTTTTTGAATATCACATGACTGTATATGAAAGGATCTATATCAGAACTCTCAATTCTGTTCCATTGGTCAATATGTCTATCCTTGTGCCAATACCATTCAGTTTTGACCACCATAGCTTTATAGTATGTTTTAAAGTCAGGTATTGTGATTCCTCCAATTTCATTTTTCTTTTTCTATATGTCTTTGGCTATTCGGGGCCTATTGCCCATGTAAATAAATTTCATAGTTAGATTTCCAATTCAGAAAAAAATGCTGTGCTGATATTTATTGGGATTGCATTAAATCTGTAGATTAGTTTGGTTAGGATAGACATCTTAATGATGTTTAGTCTTCTTATCCATGAACAGGAAACATTCTTCCATTTATTTAAGTCTTCTTTGGTTTCCTTTAACAGTGTTCTGTAGTTTTCTATGTATAAGTCATTTAATCTTTAGTTAAATTTATTCCTAGGTATTTGATTTTTTTAGTTGCTATAGTAAATGGCATTTTTTTTCTTCATTTCCTCCTCAGATTGCTCATTATTGGTGTACAGAAATACTACTAATTTTTGCACATTGATCTTATAATCTGTAACTTTGCTGAACTCATTTATATATTCTAGAAGCTTTGCTTTAGATTTCTCAGGGCTTTCAATGTATAGGATCATGTCATCTTCAAATTTTGAAATTTTTACTTCTTCCTTTCCAATTTGGAGGCCTTTTATATCTTTTTCTTGACTCAGTGCTTGAGCAAGTACTCCTAACACAATGCTAAATAGAAGCAGTGATAGTGGGCATCCTTGTCTTGTTCCTGATCTTAGAGGAAAAGCTTTTAGTATTTCACCATTGTATATGATGTTAGCTGTGGGGTTTTCATACATACCCTTTCTCATGTTCAGAAAGTTTCCTTCTATTCCTATCTTTTGCAGTGTTTTTATCACAAAAGGGTGCTGTATTTTGTCAAATGCTTTTTCTGCATCTATGGAGATGATAATGTGATTTTTTTTTCAATCTGTTTGTGTGGTGTATTACATTGATTGATTTTCTTATGTTGAACAATCCTTGCATACCTGGGATGAAACCCACTTGGTCATGGTATATAATTTGTTTGATGCATTGTTGAATACGATTAGCAAGTATTTTGTTGAGAATTTTAATAATTCATTAGAGAGATTGGTCTGTAATTTTCCTTTCTTGTAGCATCTTTGTTTGGCTTTGATATTAGGGTAATTTTGGCATCATAGAATGAGTTAGGTAATGTTCCTTCTACTTCTATTTTTGGAAGAGCTTAAGCATGATTGGTGTTAGCTCTTTCTGGAATGTTTGGTAGAATTCACCTGTGAGGCCGTCTGGTCCTGGGCTCTTATTAGTTGGGAAGCTTTTGATGACTGATTCTATCTCATTACTTGTGATTGGTCAGTTGAGTTCATCAATTTCTTCTTTCGTCAATATAGGCTGCTTGTGTGTTTCTAAGAATTTGTCCATTTCCTCTAAATTATTGCTCTTGTTGGCATATAATTTTTTAAAGTACCCTCTTATGATACTCTTCATTTCTTTGGGGTCAGTGATGAAATCCCCTTCCTCAATTCTTATTTTCTGTATTTGCATCTTTTCCCTTTTTTTCTTTGTTAGTCTAGCTAAGGGTTTGTCAATTTTATTGATCTCCTTGAAGAAGCATCTTTTGATCTTGTTTATTTTTTCTAGTGCTTTCTTTTTTTCCATTTCACTTAGTTCAGTCCTAATCCTTGTTATTTCCTTCTTTCTACTTCCTTTGGGGTTAGTTTGTTGTTCTTTTTCTAATTCCTCCAGTTGTGCAGTTAGTTCTTCAATTTTAGCTCTTTCTTCTTTTTTGATATATGCAATTATGGCTATGAATTTCCCTCTCAGTACAGCTTTTGCTGCATCCCATAAGTTTTGATATGTTGTGTCATCATTTTCATTCGTTTCAAGGTAGTTACTGATTTCTTTTGAGATTTTTTCCTTGACCCACTGTTTATCTAAGAATGTGTTGTTTAATTTCCATATCTTTGTCCTTAGTCGGGTTCTCTGGCCCTTACTGATTTCCAGCTTCATTCCATTGTTGTCAGAGAAATTATTATGTATAATTTCAATCTTTCTGAGTTGATTGAGAATTTTTCTGTGGCCTAGCATGTGGTCTATCTTGGAGAACGATCCATGTGCACTTGAGAAGAATGTATATCCCGCTGTATTTGGGTATAGTGTTATGTATATGTCTATTAGGTCCAGTTCCTCAAATGTAATTATTCAAAGTCTTTGTTTCGTTATTTATTCTCTGTCAAGGTGTTTTGTCTAATGGTGATCATGGTGTATTAAAATCCCTCACTATAATTGTAGCCTCATCTACTTCTCCACTTAGTTTTTCCAGTGTTTGCCTCATGCATTTTGAGGCACCCTAGTTAGGTGCATAAATGTTTATGGTTCTTCTTACTTCTTGAAAGATTACTCCTTTTACTAATATATAGTGTCCTTCTTTGTCTCTTAAAATAATTTTGCATTTAAAGTCTATTTTGTCTGATATTAGTATAGCTACTCCCATCCTTTTTGATTATTGTTTGCTTGTAAGATTGTTTTCCAGCCATTCACATTCAGTCTCCTTGAATCCCTGGGTCTAATCGGGTTTCTTGTAGACATCATATAGATGGGTCATATTTCCTTATCCATTCTGCCAATCTGTGTCTCTTGACTGGTGAGTTTAATCCATAATCATTCAGTGTTATTACTCTGAAGGAATTACTTACATTAGTCATATTTTCTTGAGTTTATGTATGTCACTTGTTGTTTTTATTTCTCTTTTTGTCTTTTTAGTTGTTCTTACACTCTCCTCCAACTCTCTTTCTCCTGTTTTTCCCTTTAAACATGCAGGACTCCCTTTAGTATTTCTTGAAGGGCAGGTTTCTTACTGGCATAATCTCTTAATTTCTGTTTATCTGTGAATATTTTGAACTCTCCATCATTTTTTAATTCAAGCCTTGCTGGACAGAGAATACTTGGCTAAAAGTTTTATTTCTTTTAGTACCTTAACTATGTCTTACCACTGCCTTTTTGCTTCCATGGTTTCAGATAAGAAATCAGCACTTAATCTTATTGAGCTTCCCTTTTAAGTGATGGTTCTCTTTTCTCTTGCTGCCTTCAGTGCGCTCTCTTTGTCTTGAGCATTGGCCAGTTTGACAAGTATATGCCCTGGAGTAGGCTTGTTGGGATTTATACTGTTTGGGATGCACCACGCTTCCTGGACATGTACTTCCATCTCCTTCAGTAGGGTTAGGAAATTTTCAGCCATTATTTCCTCCAACACTCCTTCTGTCCCTTTTCCCTTCTCTTCTCCCTCTGGGATGCCTATAATGTGTATGTTTATTCATTTTTTATTGTCTTTCAAAGCCC
>JAQZBX010084953.1:0-13190 GCA_029593785.1 Cabassous unicinctus | reverse complement strand
GTGTCCATTCGCTGCGTGTCTTCTCTGTGTCTGCTTATCTCCCCCTTGCTGTGAGGTCTTGCCGCATCAGCCCATGGCGCGCCGCGTGAGCCGGCCTGCCCTCACAAGGAGGCGCCGGGAAGCGAACCCGGGGCCTCTCATATGGTAAACGGGTGCTCTATCCATTGCGCCACACCCGCTTCCTGCCGTGAGGTTGCTGCATCAGCCCACCCCACTGCTCAGGCCGGCGTGCCCTCACAAGGAGGCCTCGGGACGCGAACCCGGGCCTCCCATATGGTAAACGGCGGGGGCTCTATCCACTGATAGACTCTATCCACTATTCACCCGCTTCCCGTGAATAGTGTCTTTTAAAAAATTATGTTTTGTAATTTTTGTTGCTGGTATATTGAAATAAAATTTGATTTTTATATAAGAATGTTTATATATAGCAACCTTGCCGAACTTTCTTATCAGTGCTAATAATTTACTTGTAGATTCTTTTGATTTTTTTTTTTCCCACAAGTGTTTTCTAAGGGGGCATTTGTTCTTTGCAAGCTCCTCTTAATGCGTCTCATACTTTTTGCCTTTCTTAAATAATGGGTATATCAACAAGAACTAATATTTATTGAGCACTTACTATGTGTTGGTTCTGTTGCAGTTGCTTTTACATGTTTTAACTCATTTATTCCTATTTCAAATATATATATAATGAATTTCTAGCTTGGCCAACATTGGTAGCTCTTCTGGTTTCCTTCAGCAATTGTGAAGGTCATTATATACCCCAAGCAGGCCTCTACTGTGAGTGAGTGACAACGCACTCTATGATGGCTTCCATCTGTGGGACACAGAGGGGAGATGTAATTTCCTTTAGGGTTCAGGGGATGTCTTTTCAGACTAAATGTTTAAAAAAAAAAAAAAAAGAAACAAGCTAGTTAGCCGTCATATATTAGAGAGCCACAGTGTTCTTTTTATCGTTCCTTGTGGCTATGAAAGTTGCCTGGCATCCTACCCAGTATTTTTAGGCCCTATTCCTTCTCCCACCATCCCCCTTTGAGACACTGCCTATGCCTATCAACAGATCCATCACTTTCCTTAAAAGAGAGGTATTGTAGTTAGTTGTAGCTTAGGGACTGAAATGTTTCACCTTAATGTGCAGAGAGCTTAAGCACTGATCTACTCTCTGCAGTTTCAAAATTAATATGTCAACTTTCTACCATCCACTCTGCCCTTACCCTTTTGCCACTGCCTGAGCTTGGCTTTTATGGTATTGTATTAGTCAAGGTTCTCTAGGGAAACAGAACCAAGAAGAGATAACTATAAATAGTATGAGATTTTATAAAATTGTCTCACGAGACTGTGGGGATGCATGAGTCCAAATTACATAAGGCAGTCTTCAAGCCAGGAACTCCAACAAACACCCTCAAGGAGTTCCCTAGGAGATGCTGGCCGTCTGAAATAGAGATGAGAATTCTCTCTCTCAATGCTGAAATCACTTCTTTTAAGGCCTTCAACTGATTAGATGAGACTACACTCATTGCTGACGGCAGTCTTTCAGCTGATTGTAGATATAACCAGCCATATATGCAATCAACTCACTGATGATTAAAAGTCCATGAAATGCCCTTGTATTAGCATTAGCCCAGTGCTTGCTTGACCAAACAACTGGGCACCATTACCTGGCCAAGCTGACACATTAGCCTAACCATCACAGTACTCAAGGGGGAAAACCTATGCACTAGCTTCTTGACTGGCTGCTCTTTTTACTTATGTTGTATGACAAGTTTTGCATTCTGATTTCTCCCTCAGCATAATTCCACTTGCTTAAACTTCCAGGAATTCCTCAGATTTGCTCATGGCTCTTTCTTGTGTTTCACAACTGCTCTGGACTTTTTCTAATATTTACATTCTGTCAGTTCATTTGGGATTTTGTTGGGGAGAAGAATATGTTCATGTTTGGCATCAGCCTGCTATCTTGAACTTTAAATTATAGTTTGTTTAGTATTATAGAATATTTCAGAATTGTTGAATGACAGGAAATTTAATTAGACAATACTAGTTTTGGAATTAAATATATGGGGGCTCCGCCATATATTTATGATACTTGAGTTATCTTGAGCAAGTTTCAAAATATTGATATCCTCATATGTAAAGTACAAATAATGAGAATAATTTCATCTATCTCATAGGTTCATTACAAGTATTACTTGAGATAATGAATGTAAAGCTCTTAGCACAAAGCCTGGCATACTGTTAAGTGTTCAATAAATGTAATTTGTTAGATTATGAATATTCAAAATAGTTATTTCAAAAACAAATCAGATAGCTTTTTCTGAAAAAAAATTTTGAGGATAGATTAATAAACAGATGCTAAGTGCTATATGGTATCAAAGCTGTTAACAAATCCTTGCCTCTAAATGTAGGATCAGAGTTATATGGAAGTAGTAAATCTATTCTGGAGTATTTTTTTCTTAGGATAGCTTGGATAGTTGCAATATAGTTGCATTATCTATGAACTTAAGAATTATATATAATTACTTATTGATTAATGGATTAACATGAATCCTTTTTTTAATAGATTTCCAAATATTCTTTAAGTTTTTTCTGTTAATTCATATTTTAATATGCTAATTCAGCATATGTTTACCATTTGTTTTCTGAAACAGTATTGATGTTTATACCTGGAAGAATAAAATATTTTATTTCTTATTACAGCAGAATGGCCAAAGACAATGACAGGTCTTCCCAGCACATCAGGGACAACTGCGAGTGTGGTCATTATCCGGGGCATGAAGATGTATGTAGCTCACGTGGGCGACTCAGGGGTGGTTCTTGGAGTTCAGGATGACCCGAAGGATGATTTTGTCAGAGCTGTGGAGGTGACACAGGACCATAAGCCAGAACTTCCCAAGGAAAGAGAACGAATTGAAGGACTTGGTGGGAGGTAATTGTGCTGTTTTGTCTTTCCTCTGTTGGTTCTATTTAGTCCTATTATGCTTTTCTAAATGGATTGACCTACTTCTCCCTACTAGTGAAATTACTTTCTCAGTATTATGAGTTATTAGTTTTCTTGATACAATATCCATGTGCATTAATAATTATCTAATTATTTTGAATTGACTGTTTTATTTCTGATAATGGCTCCAAAGGGAAAAAAGCATTTTGGTGGGTTTCAAGTAATGGTACATACAAGATCTTATTGGAGACTCTTCACATAAATACTGATCAGCATGACCTTCCTCAGAATCTGGGCAGAACAGTCTGTGGAGTTCCAGAGTAGAACAGTTTGAATTTGCTTTGGAAAAAAAGTTATTAGAATTAACCTTCAGCTTTTTCCTTTGATTTCTAAGTCAAATTTACTTTCTTCTTATTGCCTTTTTTTCTTTTTAAGTTAGGCCAGTAAAAAGAATTTATTTGGGAAATGAACAGTTTAGTGAGAAATGGGAGAGAAAGATGGAAATACACACTAAGATTTGGTGTGGGCTCCTCTAGGCAGAGAGAGCCCTTTTCTTTGTTTTGATTTAGGGTTTCAATGTAGTAAGTTTGTAAACTAGAAACTGAAATCGGTCAGCATAATATTTTTATGATTCAAACTAAAATGTAAGATTATTCTAAAAATCATGGGAATGAATAACATAAGAAAATTTAAAAATTATCCCAGTACTAATTTTTAAAAATTAGTTGTAAGGCACATTAAATAGAATCCATTGCTTTCTAAATAATCATTCTAACTAAAACCTTACCATGATGTTTTATTACTTGCATCTTCTTTCTTGCTTTTAGTAAATCAAAATGGGTCTTTTTTCAGAGAAATAAACTTGGGAAAAATAATTAATTTTCTTTATACTATAAGTAGTTCATCAAATGAGTAGGAAACCCCTAAGAGCCCCTCATCCCACCCTCTTTCCAGATAGATTGATAAAGGATGAGGAAGTTTGTACCCAGAAATACAAAAAAATATTAAACATTTGGAAAAATGTTTAGCATTATTGAAATGAAGCTCCATTTTCTGCTTGCTCTTGGATTAAAACTTTAAAAAACAGATACTTCTCAATATTTTTGTTGAAATGGTTATCCTCACATGCTGTTGGTAGGATTGTAACTTAGTACAACCTACAGAATATACTGCATATCAGTAGTCTTAAATGTTTATTGGTTCAGTAATTTCAGGAATCTACTTTAAAGAAGAATGCTGAAATGAGTACAAAAATGTATGAACAGTTATTGATTGCAGCATTGTTTAATGGCTGTTGAAGTCTGGAAATAACTTAAAGGCCCAACAGGAAGATAATGGTCAAGTATATTATAATACATATTTATAACATTGAATATGATATAGCCATTGTAAAATAATGTTTATGGACAATTTTTTTTTTATCATGATGGGAGCAGGTGTAGCTCAGTGGTTGAGTGCCTGCTTTGCATGTACAATGTCCCGGGTTCAATCCCTGGTACCTCCTAAAAAAACAAACAAACAAACAAAAAAAGAGCATGATGTTCTGAAATTTTTCAGGCATAAATAAAGGTAGAGGGAGTAGGAATGAACTCTCATTTACTATAGGGAAGTTTCAGTGATTTAGGAAAATACTTCTTGGTGACAAAAAAAGCAGGGTATAAAATTTTATTTAGGAGCAGATATGGCTCAAGCAGTTGAATGCCTACTTCCCACATGGGAGGTCCCAGATTTAATCTCCAGTGCCTCCTTAAAAAACAAAACAAACAACAAGCAAACAAACCAAAAAACTAACTCAGGGGAGCTGATGTGGCTTAGTGGTTGAGTGCCAGCTTCCCACATACTAGGTCCTGAGTTCAGTCCCCAATTCCAGTACCTCAAAAAAAATTTTTTTTTATTTTAAAAATTTATTTTTTGTTTGTCCATTCATGTGTTGATAATGGACACTTAGGTTGCTTTCACTTTTTGACTATTGTGAATAATGCTATTAATATTGGTATGCAAATATCTGTTTGAATTATATTTTCAGTTCTTTTGGGGATATACTAGGAGTGGAATTGCTGGGTCAACTGGTAATTCTGTGTTTAACTTTTTGAGGAACTGCCAAACTTTTTTCCACAGCAGCGGCACCATTTTCCAATAATACCAAGGGTTCTAGTTTCTCCACATCCTCACTAACATTTGTTATTTTCCTTTTTTTTTTTTTAAAATAGCCACCTAGTTGTAGAACTTTTTTATTATATCCAATTTCAGATGAAAAAAAATTGGCACCTCAGTGTTTTAATTTTAATTTATCTTATGAGAAAGATTGAATATCTTTTTATATGTTTAAGAGCCATTTATATTTCCTTTTCTGTGTATATTTGCTTATATTTGTCTGTTTTGGGGGAAGGTTGTTAGCCTTCTTTTGTTTTAATTTGTAGGAGGTACTTATACGTTGGAGAAATTAGTCTAAGGAATGTGATGTGAGTTTTAGATATTGTTTTCATAATTTCTTTGTTCTTTGAGTGTGCCCATGGCATTTTTTGCCCCACATGGACGTGTTTTAAATGTAGCTAAATATATCAGTCTCTGCTCTTATCAGTTCTGGATTTTGTGCCTTACTTAAAAGTCCCCTACTCTGAGATTATGAAAAAGTCTCCTGTGTTTTCTTCTAGTACAGCAGTTATCAATGTTTTTAGTCTTAGGAACTCTATATTCTTAAAAAATGAGGACCTAAAGGGTTTTTTGTTTATGTGAGTTATATCTATTGATTTTATCATATTAGAAATTAAAGCTGAAATGTTTAAAAATTTTATTAATTCAATTAAAATAATCTATTATGGATTAATAAGAATAACATCATTTTTGGTGAAAAAAATTCTTTCAAAACAAACGTTTAAAAGAAAAAAATAAATATAAATAAATGTTTAGTCAGAAGAATGACATTGTTTTACATTTCTGCATCTCTCTTTAATGTCTGACTTAATAGGTGACAGCTAGATTGTCATATATGCTTCTGCATTCAATCTGTTGTGATGTTATGTTGGTTGCAGTACATGAAGTAAATCTGGCCTTTGATATATATATAGTTGGAAAAGAGAGGAGTATTTTAAAAGCTTCTTCACATACTGAGGATATTCTTTGATACTACAACCAAAACTCATGGTGGTAATTTCTTAAAGGTTAGTTATAGTGTGATATCTGAAACCATATCATTGAACTTCTCATACTCTGTTAAATTAAGAGCCATTGGTCTGTCAGTTAAGAGCCATTGGTTGAATGATCTTTTACCAATGCATGATTTTTAACATTGTGCATTTGGTCATTTGGAAAATATTGGTTTACTGAATTATGCAAAGCTTCCAAATGTTGACACATTTTCTTATACAATATATCAAACTCTGAAAAATGCCATATTATTATAAAAATAATAATTTTTAAAATTATAAAGAATTTTGACCTTATAGACCCCCAGAAAATGTCCTGGGGCACTACACAGGTCTCTGGACCATATTTTGAGAATCACTTTTCTAGTACTTAAATGGTTTCATCTTTTACATTTTAGCTTTTAGCACGTCTGGAGTTTTAAAAGTTTAGTAATGATACAACTCAGTATTTTTTTGTAGATGGCTACCTGTAGCCACTTGAACAATGATACGTCTTTCCCTGACTAATTAGAAGGGTTTTAAATCCTTTCTCAATGGGAAGACCTTCTAGCATTGTTTCTCTGCTTAAGATGTTTAATGTCCACTCTCTTATAAGGCAACATTGCTCATTGTAAGTTTGACCCTTGAATGGAACTGCGTGTGGATTGGGAGGACTTTGAATAGATTAACAATTTCTGTTGGGAAGCACGGACCTGTGTTCATGCAGTTTGACTAGGGCAGGGACCATGAAGCTACAGTCATGTACTATGACAAGATACTGATTTCCTGTTGCACAGGAAGCTTATCTAAGCTAGGTTGTTCTGTGCCCAACCATCTGGTCCTCTTTACTTACAATCAAGCTATCACTTTGGGGCGGGTGGGGGGGGGCGGCGGATGGGGACTAGAAAACCTCCTGAATTTCTGTAAGAATCCCTGTGAAGACATGTTTGAAGCTGCTATGCTGACCTATTGTTGCCTATCCAGTATGCTTCTGCAGAGCTAAGTTAACCTGGCTTCAGGCTATGGCCTATTTGAACCTGTAAATGTGAAGGTCAGTCTGTACTTGAGACCATAGCTGGTAGTCATGCAAAGTGGACTTTGCAATTATAAACTGAATTCCCATATATAAATTTGGGTCTTTTTCTGGGAATTCTTTTCTTGATTTCTTTTTTTTTTTTCCTTTCCACGTACCAGTACCATACTTCTTAACTGTTTCTTGGCTATCCTTTCTTGCTTATTTTTCTGCTTGTATTTTAGAATTAGGTTTTCTTTGAAAGATATATTACAAATTTTTTGTAGTTTATGTTTTTAGCATTATTACTTAAAATACCATCTGGATGGTTGGACAAATGCTCTTTGTCATTCAGGAACATTTCTTTATACAGAAATTGAGGTGTTTTATTATAAGTTTTTTTCCTCCCTTCCTAGGCAACTGGCCAGAGCTCTTTTTCCAGCCTTCTGCTGCTGCACAGTCAGCTTTTATTTTCCTTGCTCTTTTTTTAGATCTAAGAAACCTTTTTTTTTCAAGGAGGTACCGGGGATTGAACCAGGACATCGTACATGGGAAGCAGGTGTTGAACCACTGAGCTACATCTGCTCCCCTAGTTTTACCTTTTTGTATGCCATTTAATTATTGCAAGACAACAGCAAGGAATGCAATGAAAGTAGCATCTCTTATAATATTGCCTTGGGCTTTTATACTGGATTTAAAACTTTTTAAAGTTTTAAAACCACTACCATTATTTGTCTTTTGTTTCTCAGAGACACAGAGAACTTAATATCCTTGAGAATTAATATTCAAGACAGTTCTAGTATAGTTAATATTGCAAGCAGTTTGGGTAATTTCTGAAATTACTTAAGTATTAAGCCATACTTTGTTAGAGAGCAGGTTTAGGAAGGAACAGGGAGGCTTAAGGTGGTATGAAGGTAGAATGTTGTTGGCATCCCTTCTTTTTGCAACTCTTGTGTGTCATAGATTCTTTTGAACTGTCATTTTAGTCTTCACTATGCTGTTTGCTTTTTCAAGTCAGCATTGGAGAAAACATAGTATAACAAAATGACTAACTTCTATTATAACCTAGAACAATGTTGCCTTCAGAATTGAAAATTAAACTAGTTTTTAAAAGGGATGGTATGATGAGCACTTCTTTGAATTTCTGTTTTATATTAACTTCTCCGTTTTCTAATTATTTTGTACTTGCTTCATTCTTCCTCTGCACTGTCCAATGCAGTAGCTACTAGCCCCATGGGGCTGTTTAAATTTAAACATAATTTTTTTTTTTTTTAAGATTTATTTATTTACTTTATCCATTTTATACTCCCCCTTTCCCCATTTGCTGTTTTGTGTCCATTTGCTAGGCAATTCTCCGTTGTCTGTTTCCTGCCATCTCTTCTCATCCTCCTCCTCCAGTCTTTACCAGGATTTGATCCTGGAGACCTCTGGTGTAGGAGAGAGGTGTTCTGCCACCTGCGCCACCTCGGTTCCTGGTTTTCGGAGCTTTGGGAACATCTCGTCTTGACTCTCCCCTGCGTCTCTTTTCTGTTACGTTATCATCTTGCTGCATGGCTCCCGGGGCCCGGTGGCTCACCGGCACACAGAGCCTGGCAGCCCATGCGCCTTCTATATATATATTTTTTATTTTACCGGGAGGTCCCGGGGATCGAACCCAGGTCCCTCTATGGCAGACGGATGCCCAACCATTTGAGCCACATCCACCCCCTAAACATGAATTTAATTAAAATAAAGTTAAAAAAAAATTGAGTTCCTCATTTGCACTAGCCACATTTACATTGTTCAATAGCTACACATGGCTAATGGCTCCATATTGGACAGTGCAGAATGAACATTTCCATCATTGCAGAAAGTTGTATTGCACAGTGCTGCTCAAATCTCCCAGCCTGCACTTGTCAGATAAATTTGTCTTCTACTTTAGGAGGAAACTTGAGGCTGTTCTCCTTATGCTTAATTTTTTTTTTCATGGCTCAGAAGAAGATTGATCTTTTCTCAGTTAAAAGGTTTATGCCTTCATTTTGCTTTCCTCAGGACTTTATTCCATTTGTTATCTATTCCCTCTCTAGCATCTTCATTCCTTTGACTTTAGAACAGAGATAGAAAAGCTTTAAATGGGGCCTAACTGACTGCTGCTTAGGTGTATACATTTCATAGTGACATTCCATTGGAGGTGGTCACCATTGACTAGCCTATCTTCAGGTTTCTTATCTTGAAGCCAGTTTAGTGTCAGTGTAGATATATTCAGCATTCATAAAGTTTAGGAGAATAGAATCATTCTACTCAAACTCAACATAGTAAATTTAACAAGAGACTCATGTATAAATCAGGATGCCATATTATTCATTAATAATGAGCAAATAACTGACAATATGATAATGGACATATAATATTGTCAGCTGGTCTGCATATTCTCCCTTATAGATTAAGTGAATTCAGATTATAATCTGACTTTCTGGGTGCACATGGAACCTGAGTGAGGAGACTTAATTAAATGATTTTAATGTCATCTATTTGTGAGGGTCTTAGGAATCAGCTTCTGCCGTATGTATATAACTGTCAGATGGACCATTTAGTATTAGGTAACATAATACTGTTTCTTGGAAGTGCTCTATGCCACTCTTACTGCCTCTCACCCTCACTTTTTCTAGTCTTCCAGACTATCACTCCTCTTCTGTTGACTTTTTTTTTTTTTTTTTAATTTCAGACAGATTACCTTTAAATTGATGTAATGGTCAGTTTTATTCTACATCGTTTCCATTTCAGTCATGTCAGCCACAGGTTGAGAGACCATTTCTGTTATGTGTTGATTATTACTTACTTTGCCCAGAGAATTAACTATATTTCCAAGTTTTAGGCACCCTAAATTGTACTGATTCCTCTGTGTAGTAATTACATATTTCTTTTCTGTTGTCCCTCTGCCAAATTTCTAGGAGGATTCTGTATCTACATTTTTTTTCTCTTCACTACCATTAACCTCTAACCTGAGGTCATTTGCTTTCATTCCTACTTCTCTTAGGCCCCAAAGCTGGGCCTTTAGGGATAACTAGAGATGTAGAGAAAAAAACTTTTTAACACAGCAGTTATGCAGAATTTTAATTTATTAAATTTGCAGAGGTAGGAGCCAAGGTTAGTCTAAAGCAACTCAGACCTGACTCGGTTTTACTCTTGCTTAAATACCTAAATTACTACTTAGCATTTACTTTGATTATGCATTAGCTTTTATGCATATGGATGAACATACATAGTTACATAATTGTGTGATTAATATGTTCAGGAAATCCCACTTGCACATACAACACATGATCAAAAAAGGGGTGGATAACTCCACCCTTGGGTGGAAATTTTACTATGTTAATTAAGCAAGTTGATTTGAGGATAGCCAGGGACTTCTGCGCAGGTCTGGCCAACCGGTTGAAGCTGGTTTTCATATTTCACTGCTTCAACAGAATGTTCTTGACCACAAGAAATGGAATTTGGCACCAAGAGAGGGTTGCACCTCATTACCTTTTAATTTACATATAATTCTTTCCTTTGTATCCTAGAAACAAGAAACAAGTTACTTTCAGGTATACGGTCATCCGACATCCATCACTTCTGCTAAAATTTTCTTGAAGGCAACCAGTGAAAATCTGATAATCATATTCAATAGCCTTTCTTTGTGTTCATTCTCTGATCTTGATTTTTTTTAAATAAATAAATGATCCTTCCTTCGCCTGTGCTTCATGTTTCTCTATGCTTCTTTTTACCAACTATTCTTCTGTTTTGATTCTGCTCCTTACATTCTACCTTGTCTCAGATGTATGACAAAAAAATATCATACACTTTTGTGATTGTTTTCTTACTCTAACTCCCAATCTACATCTCTGTGGTTGATCTATTTCCTGAAAGTCTACTCTCACATTTCTAATTATAGAAGTAACTAAATACATAGATACTTGTATTGAGGTATTTCCTGCTGATTCCTGAAATCAGAAATATTAAAACTGAAGTTCTCTTGTGCTCCTCTTCAGTCAAACCCTCCCAAGCCACATAACCTTTCCTTTTCATTTTCTTAGATCATTATTTAACCCTCTTCATTTATGAACTGCAATTCTAACCCTTAATCTTTTTTTAAATTAAAAAAAATTTTTTTTTTGATGTATGGGGGCCGGGATTGAACCTCGGACCTTGTATGTGGGAAGCCGGCACTCAACCACTGAGCCACATTGACTTTCCTGAGTTTTTTTTTTTTTTTTTTTTTTCCCATTTGTTTTGCTTATTGTTCATTTTTTTGTTTGTTTTTTCGGAAGGCACTGGGAACTGAATCCAGGACCTCCCATGTGGGAGGTGGGAGCTCAACTGCTTGAGCCACATCCGCTCCCCTCTAACCCTAATCTTTTCAGTCAAGTTGTCTGCTTTGTCCTTTGACATTTACTAGTTTTTCTTCCTCTTATTCCATTTTATTCTGTCTGATCTACTATAGTAATCTCCAAATTCTCCTCATCTAATCTTTCCTCTCTTAACAGGACCTTTAGCTTATGCATCTTTGTATCTGAAACAGATACATCATTATCTTGTGATAACATAATCTTATTTTATTAGTTATTTAACACATTGAGCTAACTTGGTTGTTATATCGCAATCATTTAGAGTATTTATATATTTATATAAACTCTTATTTATTTTTTAGCGTAATGAACAAGTCTGGGGTGAATCGTGTAGTTTGGAAACGACCTCGGCTCACTCACAATGGACCTGTACGAAGAAGCACAGTTATTGACCAAATCCCTTTTCTGGCAGTAGCAAGAGCACTTGGTAAGTTGGTGAAATCACACTGGATTTACTATAATATATAATGGTAAAATAAAAGAGGAGACTTAAGAACTAAACCCTTATGTAGCACATGGTGGAAGTAGATATATGATAATATTCTAAATACATTAAAGCTTAACTGAGGGGGAGGTTAAGGTATGAATTTCAGTGCCATT
Source organism: Cabassous unicinctus (assembly GCA_029593785.1). Classification (NCBI taxonomy): domain Eukaryota; kingdom Metazoa; phylum Chordata; class Mammalia; order Cingulata; family Chlamyphoridae; genus Cabassous; species Cabassous unicinctus. The sequence continues at coordinate 1,154 of JAQZBX010084953.1, read as the reverse complement.
TGCTCTTTGATCATGAGTCATGTTCGGTGTTTTGCTAACTCCCATCTATACTTAGGAAAGTGTATGTAATGTCTGAGCTTGATGTTAATCTTAAAGCTATTTTTTAATGTCCTTCCCTACTTCAACCCTTCATATTTTCTCTGAGAGCCTTCAAAACATTTTTTTTTTTAAACTTTAGCTAACAAAGTAGATTTTCCATGACAAAGTAAAAATAAGTATTTTCTGTTCTACTTTGTTTTGGAAGGAATATCTGAGAATTATAGCTATAGAAATACCTTATTTTGGCTGTGGTAGATTGGGATAGTTCTTCTGATGAAATTTTTCTTAGATAACTCCAATTTTTTCCTTCCTTCCTTCTTTGCTTCAACAGAACTTGAATACTAACTTGCTGCCAGGCATTATGTTAGGCTTTGGAGATACAATAAAGATATACCCTCTGCCCTCACGGAACAAGACCATGGGGAGATAGGCAATAAAGAAGTAAGCTTATAACTGAAATAATTACAGATTTGGAAATACTATAGAAGAAATAAAAATAAACAGGGTGTTGTGATAAAGAATAATTTAGAAAAGATTAATATTACAATTATAATATTGTTTCATCAGTTGTAACAAATGTACCACACTAATGCAAGGAGTTAATAATGGGCAGGGACGGGGGGGAAATGGGAACTCTGATTTTTCTGTAAACCTATAACTTCTTTGATTAAAGAAAAAAAAATGGCAAGGGAAAAAAAAAATCCTGATCTCTGTAGTGATGATAAATGATTGGCCAAATGTTTGGCAGCTGGCCACTCTTCTCTTTAAAAAAATAATCATTTAGAAGAGAGAAACTATTTTAGATAGATGGGAAGTGTTTTACCTGAGATTGGATGGCTGAGAAGTCGTGAGAAAAGCCTGTAGAAGAATATTCCAGGCATGGATCCTGAAGTGATAAAGAGCTTGGCATTTTCTAGGAATTACCAAAAGGCCATTATGATTGAAATTGGTGAGGAAGACAGAAGTCTTATTGTGCGAGGGATTTGTATTCTAGTCTAAATTCAGTGGGAAGGATTGAAGGGTATTAAGCTAAGGTATAACATCTGATTTTCATTTGAAAACATTTTACCTACCATATACTATTTCTTGTTCATCTTTTTTTTCCTGTCTCCCCG
>JAQZBX010084951.1:0-13190 GCA_029593785.1 Cabassous unicinctus | reverse complement strand
TTAAAAGTATGAACTGAAAGGTATATTAGATTGAAAGAGAAAGTTAATTTTAAAAAGGACTGCAAGAATAAGTTAGATTTAATATAATCAATGATAAGAAAGATATAGTATGGCACAAACACCTATAAAGGAAAGTAGTCAGAAGTAATGAAAATAAATTACAACAAAATTTTAATTATTATATTCCCTGGAGATAACTTGGATATTATAATATCTAGAAATGAAATTAGTTTTTGTTTTAGCTTGCAATTTCCTTTGAGGCATTCATTCTTTTTGAGTAAAAAAGTCTTCTTTGGAAATTGCACACATCTCATTTCCTAAATATCTCACATAACAAGATCACTTGGAAGACCATAGGATTTCCAACCAGTGATCCTCAGAACAATGGAATCCAAGGGCAGTGGAAGAAATTAGAATAGAATGATAAAGTAGTTCCATCTCAAGGAAGAGTAAACATTATCAAAATTCACCTGACACCACATACATCCCAATTTAGGGCAGTGGATAAGTTTTCAAGTAAAATGAAATTGAACTGTTGCACTGGATTCCAAATAGGGATCCCAGAGGTAGAGTTTGGCACACTAAAATCATGGTCATCCTGCCATTGCTGACCCAGGAAAAATAGCCACAATGCAGGGCCTAGCAACTAGCTTGGCATGTCTACTTTCTGCTTCTCCAAAACACGGACTTCAGCAGTGTTCAGCACAAACAATTCTGCAGACTAAATATTTGGAGATTGGCGGCATGGAGAATGGGATGTTTGTAAAACACTATAGCAGGAGAGAAGTCACTGCTAAAAATCAAAAAGAAAGAGGAGAAAAATGGAATCCTGGAAGAAAGAAACCAAGCTTAAAAATGCTTTCTAAATAATTACAATATATCATAAATGCAGTTATTTATATATGGATACCTGCATCACAATCTCTCTGCACTCGACAAAAGCCCAAAGGTCTCCAGAAAATCCGGAATGATTTCCTTGAAACAAAATCCAGAGGCTTCTGAACATTCAGTAAAGAATCATGAAATCATGGAAAACGATCTCCTCTGAATTATCAATTTAAAATTGTGATTATTCAAAATTTGAGGAATTACTGAGAAGCATTTCTTGTCCTTCCATTATTATTCTCCAGGTTAGAGTAGTTTAATATTATTTCAATAACTATTAGGAAGAAAATCTAGTCCAAAATTTTATGTAAAATATGCATTCTAAATTATCTCTTCTCTTTAAAACCCCTTATTTTTAAAGAGTTTACTATTTAAAGGGGCTAAAACCTTTCATTTCCAATTAAGATGGGCATGGTATGTAGGAAAATTCTCTGTGTCTAAGTAGAGATTTATTTGTAGAGAAAAATAGATAATTAACCATTCTTTTAATATCTGTATTTTACCTGGGACTGAATTTTTTTTTTCTTAATTTTCAATAAACCAAATTGGTGTATGAGGGAATATCATCGTCCTAATCTGATTTACATCTAATTTTCACCTCCAATAGGTCACATTCATTTTTTTCTTAATATATATTTCTTAACAGAATTGTTATCTAAAAAAAATGTATGCACTTGGTCAGAATACTCAAAAGACTTTCTTCCAGCATCACACGACATGTGGTGTAATATTTCTTACAGATGATGGTGAAATGTCATGGCATTTTTTCCACCAGCCAGGGACCATACTTTATGTTTAAAACACATTTCATTCCTTGACTTCAACATATCTGGAGAGTTGGTTGAATATGTTATCTCTGTATTGAAAACTCTTGTGTTTTAATTTTTTCCAAATAGACCTGAGTTGGCTAGTGGATTTTTTCTTTCACTTCTTATTTTCATCCAGCACTGCACCACATTGAAAAAGAGCTTGGTTTCTTTATTCCAGGATTCCATTATTCTCCTCTTTCTTTTCTATTTTCTGCAGTGCCTTCCTTCTTCTGCTGTCATTTCCAAACAGCCCATTCTCCATGCATTCAACTCTAGTAATTAGTCTCCAGATTTTTTTGTGCTGCTCCCAGCCAAGGTCCCTGCTTTGGAGGAACAGAAAGAAGACAAGCCAGGCCAGCTGATAGAAAATGACACTGGGCAATTTTTCCTGGGTCAGCAATGGCATAATTACTGTTGCAGTTGGGCAGTTTGATGTAATTATGAATTCCAAAAAATATAATTGGATTAAGCTTGTAAACTTATCTGTTAATCTGGGCCTGATTAAATTATGATTATGGCATTGACTGGGCCACCTCACTAGGGCATTGAGCCCCTCCCCTTGGTGTGTGGGGAATCGACTATAAAAGGCAAGTCAAAGAACATAGTTGAAGCAGTTTTTGAGAAGCAGGTTTGATGTTGGAAAGAAGGTCCAAGGAGAAGAGAAGGAAGACATTTGCCTGATCGTCTACAGCTGACCTTGTGGAGGAAACAGGAGCTAAGCCCTGAGAGAAATGCAGCCCCAGGAGGAGAGGGACAAAAGAAGCCTCATAGCTGGCATACATCAGCAGCTGTCTTGCTCTAACCCGTGGCAATGGACTGTGCTGAAAGAAGAAATTTACCACTTTATGACTTGGTATCAATGGACTTCTATAACAAATAAATACCATTTATAAAGACCAATCCATTTTTGGTATTTCACATTAGCACCCCTTTGGCTGACTAATAGAGGATTTGGTACCGAGGTGTGGGGAAGTGCCTTTGTAATGACCAAAATTTTGGAACAGTTTTATAAACGGGTAAGGGTTATTTTTTGGAGGAACTGTGAAATGCTTGATGGAAAAGGCCTAGATCACATTGAATAAACTGTTGATAGCAATATGGACGCTAAAGAGTCTTCCAATGATGCCTTAAAAGTAAATCATGAATCTATTATGGAAACTGGAAGAAAGGTGGACCATGTTTTAAAGTTGCAGAGATCTTAGCAAGATTAAATTCTTGTGTTATGTGGAAGATAGAATTTGAAAATGGTGCACCTGAACATTTAGCTGAAGAACTTTCCAAGGTAAACTTCGACAATGTGCCTTGGCTTCCACTTCCAGTTTATAGCAAAATACTACATGTGCAAACTACATTAAGGACTGAACTTTTGAGCACAAAGAAAACAGAAATTGATTCGGGAACTTCCAAGTTTGTGGAAATCAAATTCCCAGATGAAAGTGCCCCAATTGCAGAATTAGCTAAACCTGGAACTTGTAAATCAGAATTGAAGATGCAGTTATCTAAGAAAGACTTGTTGTATGTTTTACTGTCTGATGCCTTGGACCCCTGCTTCCTGCATGGTAAACCAATTAAGTTTTTGAGAGAGCTGTATTAACAAAACCACTGTCAGCTTGGAGAAAAGAGGACATGGAAAGGAGAGATTGAAGGAGAATCAGCTTTAGGAAGAAAACAGTGGAAGCAGAGATCACAACTTAATACATCTCCTAGGGCCAAGAGTGTAGCCCCACCCATGTGTAAAGAGAGAGTGAGTTTGCCCCTGCATTTGAAGAGGTTGGATGTTCCTACCCGATGTTCTTGGAAAGATTTAATGCCCCATCGCGCAGTCAGGGTGAGTTTTCCCCAAAATTTGAAGAGGGTGAATGTCCCCACCCAATGTTCTGGGAGAGTTTTGCCACCCCAGGGTGCAGAGAGAGTGGAGCACATTCCTCAAAGATTAGGGAGGTTTAAGTCAACACCCCATAGGTCTGAGAGGGGCTTACTTGTCCCTGATGGATTAGAAAAGGCCAGGTGGTCAACCCATTGTTCTGAGAGGGTTGAACCAGTAAGCTAAAAGTTAGGGAAGACCAGGTGGTCAACTCATTGCTCTGAGAGTGTTGAACCTGTATGCCAAAGTTTAGGGGGAATGTTTCTTCACCTCACTGAACTAGGGGGGCTAAAACTCTAACCCAATGTTTGGGTAAGCTTTGTCAATCACCTCAACACTCTTGGAGGGTGAGTTCTGGAGCTTGGTTGACACCCAGATGCTTGATGAGGGTGGAACCAAGAAACTGGCCATTGGGTAAGCCTGTGGAAAGGGTGGGTTCCCATGTGGCCCCAAGGAGAAGAAACCATCATCTTAAGAGTGACTCTCAGCCTTTGAAATCGAATGGAGGATGCCCTGCAAGTTTACTGAAGTGTAGAGGATGCATAACTCATGTTTATCATTCCAATTTCTCCATATGATATGGAAAATATTTATCCTTTGTCTTTCAATTTGTGTATTGGAAGCAGTTCAATGGTTTTGTACATTTTAGAGGTCTATAGCAGACAGGATTCTGCCCCAAGACAAACTGTATTTCTTTAAACTGTCTATGATATGATTTAGTACTTGAATTGTTACTGATTAAAAGAATTTTTGAATATTGTAATGTATTTTTGGAATTCAGAGGTTGTTGGTTAAAGTTTTTTGAATATTGTAATGTATTTTTGGAAATCAGAGGGTGTTGCAGTTGGGCAGATTGATGTAATTATGAATTCAAAAAATATAATTGTATCATGCTTGAAACCTGATCTTTTAAGCTGTGTATGATTAAATTATGATTAGGGTGTTGACTGGGCCACCTAATTTGGGTGTTAATCCCCACCCCTTGGTTGGTGGGGAATTGAATATAAAAGGCAAGGCAAAGAACAGAGTTGAAGCAGTTTTTGAGAAGCAGTATTGATGTTGGAAAGAATGCCCCAGGAGAAGAGAAGCGAGCTGTTCACCTGATTGTCTACAGCTGACCTTGTTGAGGAAACAGGAGCTAAGCCCGGAAAGAAACATAGCCCCTTGAAGAGAGGAACTCAAGAAGTCTGAACCCTGGCAAACTTTGACAGCTGTCTTGCTCTAACACGTGGCAATGGACTGTGGTGAAAGAAGAAACAATGCTTTATGGCATGGTGTCTATGGACTTCTACCCCAAATAAATAACCTTTATCAAGACCAACCCATTTTTTGGTATTTCACTTTAGCACCCCTTTGGCTGCCTAATACAATGACCATGATTTAGTGTGCCAGGCTCCACTAATGGGAGCCTGTTTGGAAACCACTGAAGAAGTTGGATTTCATGTTATTTGGAAAGGTTTTTCATTGCCCTAATCTGGGATGTATCTGGTGTCTGGTGACTTTTGATTATGTTGTCTCTTCATTGAGATGACAATACTTTGTCATTCCTTTCTAATTCTTCCTGTTCCCTTGGATTCCATTGCTCTGAGTGTCGCTGGTAGGAAAAACTATGGTTTTCCTAGTAATCTTGTTATGTGTGGTACTTTAGTCCAATGTGGTGTGTACAATTTCCAAAGAGGATATTTTTTACTTAGAAAGAATGGAAATTGCACGATAAAACAAAAATTTATTTCACCCCTACAGATTACAAAGTCCAAGTATTTTATGAGAAATAAAATTATTAGAATTTTGTTATAATTTATTTCCCTCACATCAGACTTATTAATTTCCTTTACATGTGTTTGTGCCCTAATCTCTCATCCTTATCATAGATTATATAAAATCTAACCTAACTTTTACTCCCTGTTAAAATTAACATTCTCTTTCAAATTAATATCTGTTTCAGTTCATAATTTTAAAATAAAGACATTTTCAACAACTTTAAAATGCAATTCATTGTTCACTTTGTACAAATGTTGTAGGTTGGTATTGAATATCAATAAAACTGACAGATAAACAAAAAAATTTGTTCAAGGAGAGCCAGAAAAACACCCATGCATGTCAGTTTCAACAAAAGGATTGAGAGGGGAAAATTTTCTTATTTATTTTTCTGGTTTTTCTTTATTTATTATGATTATTATAGAGCTACTGAAAAGGTTTAATAATGATTGAAAACTTGAATGCACACCTCTGTGAATATACCAAGGACCAGGGAATATACCCATTGGATAAATAAGACATTCATGTAATATGTCTCCATAAAACCATTTTGATATAAAAATCATGGGGATATCCCAAATTGTACAGCCAACTGAGCCATGTACAATTGTTATTAGTTGTGTTTCAGAAATGCTCTGGTCAATTTTTAAAAATGAATCACAATTCAAGTTTCTGCTGCAGATGGGACCACAGTAAGGTGTTATGCACCTTTTTATCTAAGGTTGTTTTTTCTGCTCTAGGCTTTAAGTTTATGTATGAACATGTATGACTTACATACATTACTAAAAATATATATTAAGAGAAAGAGGATGGTGAGAGACAAATATGAAACTTTGGAATTACCTCTTTCTCTAAAGTGGTCTTCCTTTTGTGTTTCTTCATTGATGGAGGCTATAATAAGTGGTGCATAGAATGGAGGGCTGTGCACTCTGTTGAATGGATTAGGACCTTGATTTTATGAACTTTTACTCTCCCCCATGATAACTTGTAAACATATGAGTCACTCTTTGTCACCTTGTGCACCCTACAAACCCCTTTTGTCTTTTGGGTTTTTTACAAGGTTCTTATAAACCATTGGAGAAATTAAGAGGCTTGGAGCAATTTGTACTCTGAGTTGTTGGGTTTCATTTGTGTATGTGTGGATTCTGTTTCTTTGTAAGAATGGGTTTGATTTTATTTCCAATACTTGCTAAAATATAACAATATGTCATTAGAGCAGGTATTTATATAAGGATACCTGCATCACAATCACTCTGCATTCAAGAAAAGCCCCATGATGTCCAGAAAATCAGGAATGCTTTCCTTGAAGCAAAATCCAGAGCCTTCTAAACATTCAGTTAACAATAGTGAAAGCATGGAAAAAGATTTCCTCTGAATTATCAATTTTTGTACACTCCGTTTTAAAACTAACATTTTTTTTTCAATCTGATATCCTTTTCAGTTCATAATTTTAAATAAAGTCCTTTTGAACAGCTTTAAAAAAGTCAATCATTGTGCACTTTTTCCATATGGTGTAGTGTGGGATCACATATCAATAAAACTGATAGATAAAAAAAGTTGTTCAAGGACAGCCAGAAAAACACCTAAGTACGTAAGTGTCAACAAATGAATTAAGCAGTGAATACTTTTATATTTATTATTCTGGTATTTCTTTATTTATTATGTTTATTATTGAGCTATTGAAAAGACTTAATAATGATTGACAATTTGAATGCCCACCACTGTTAATATACCAAGGACCTGGGAATGTACACATTGGATAAAAAAGATATTGGTTTAATATATCTCAATAAAACCGATTGGTTTTAAAAATCATACACATGTCAGGAATTGTACACCTAAGTTCAGACATGGATAATAGTTATCAGTCATGTTTCAAAGGTGCCCTGGCCAATTTTCAAAAATGAATTACAATTCAAGTTTCTGCTGTTTATGGTACCCGTGTAACATGTTATGCCTTTTCACTTTCAAAGGCCATGACATCTGATCTAGATTTCAAGATTTTGTATGGTCATATATGACTGATATGCATCACTAAAGAAATATATTAAGAGAAAGAGGGTGGTGAGAGGCAAATATGAAGCTTTGGAATTTCCTATTTCTCTAAATTGGTTTTCCTTTTTTGTTTCTTCATTGATGGAGGCTATAATCACGTGTGCAAAGAATGGAGGGAGGTACACTCTGCTTCATGGCTTAGGTCCTTGATTTTTATGCAACCTTCTTCTCCGCAATGATATCTTGCACACATTTGAGTCACTCTTCATCACCTAGTGGACCCCACAAATCAATTTTTCTCTTCTGGTTGATGGCAGGTTCCTTCATGAGCCAAAGGAGAAATTTGAAATTTCGATGCTATTTGTGCTATGAGTTCCTGGGTTTTAATTTGTCTATATGTGGACTCTGATTCTATGTAAGAAAGAGTTTGATTTTATTTTCAATACTTTCTAAAAATTTACAATGTTTCATAAGAGCAGGTATTTATATATTGATCCCTTCATCACAGTCTTTCTGCACTTGAGGACAGTACAATTATGTTAAGAAAATCAGGAATGGTTTACTTGTAACCAAGTCCTGAGCCTTCTAAGCATTCAGTAAACAATTATGAAATCATGGAAAAAGATTTACTCTGAATTATCAATTTACGTGCACTCCATTTTAAAATTAACATTTTCTTTAAATCTATTATTGGTTTCAGTTCTTAATTTTAAAATAAAGACCTTTTCAACAGCTTTTAAAAAGCCATTCATTGTTCTCTTTGTCCACATGATGTAGGATATGATCACATATCAATAAAACTGATAGATAAACAAAGAGAGTTGTTCAACAACAGCCAGAAAAACACCTATGTCTGTCAGTGTCAACAAATGGTTTGAGAGGTAAAACCTTTCTACTTTATTCTTCTGATATTTCTTTATTCATTATAATAGGCATAGAGCCTTTGAAAATGCTTAATAATGATTGAAGAGATGAGTGCACAGCACTGTGAATAAACCATGGACCAGGGAATGTATACATTGGATAAGAAATTTATTGGTTTAATATGACTCAAAAAACAGATTTGTTTTAAAAATCGTGGCCTTGTCAGGAATTGTAGACACAATGTGAGGCTTGGAAAATAGTTATTAGTCATGTTTAATAAATGCTCTGGCCAATTTTTAAAAATGAATCACAATTCAAGTTTCTGCTGGAGAGGGGATGACTGTAAGTTGTTATGTCCCTGTATTTTCTAAAGTTGATATTCCTGTTCTATTCTTCAAGTTTTTGTCTGTTCATGCATACCTAATATGCATCACTAAAATATATACTAAGAGAAAGAGTGTTGTGAGTGACAAATAAGTAACTTGGGAATTACCTAATTCTCTAAAGTGGTCTTCTTTTGCATTTTTTCACTGTTGGAGGATATAATCACACGTTCATAGAATGGAGGGTGGTACACTCTGCTTGATGGATTTGGTCCTTGACTTAAATGAACCATTCTTCTTCCCCATGGTATCTTGTAAAAATGTGATTCACTCTTTTAGACCTTACAATTGCCTTTTTAAATTCTGGTTGTTGGCAAGGTCTTTCATATGCCATAGAAGAAATTTGAATCCTGGGAGCTACTTTTATTCTGAGTTCTTGGGTTTTCATTTGTCTATATGGGGATTCTGTTTCTTTGTAAGCATGAGTTTGATTTTATTTCCAACACTTTCAAAAATATTAAAATATGTCATAATAGTAGGTATTTATATATGGATACCAGCATCACAATTGCTCTGCACTCGAGAAGTGCTGAATGATGTCCAGAAAATCAGCATAGGTTTCCCTGAATCAAGTTCCCGACCCTTTTATATATTCACTAAACAATTGTGAAATCATGAAAAAAGATTTACTCTGAATTATCAATTAACCTACCCACACTTTAAAAATTAACATTTTCTTTTAATCTAATATCTGTTGCAGTTCATAATTTTAAAATAAATACCTTTTCAACAGCTTCGTTAAGGCCATTAAATGTTCACTTTTTCCACAGGATGTAGTATGGGATCACACGTCAATTAAACTTATAGGTAAACGGAAACATTTGTTCAAGGACAAGGAGAAATACACCTATGCATGTCAGTGTCAACAAGTGAAATGAGAGGTGAGTAATTTCCTCTTTATTATTCTGGTTTTTCATTATTGATACTAATTATTACAGAGATACTGAAAGGATTTAAAAATGATTGAAGAGGTGAATGCACACCACTGTGAATATACCAATTGACCAGGGAATGTACACATTGGATAAGAGAGATATTTGTTTAATATGTCTCAATAAATCAGATTGGTTTTAAAAATCGTGGAGATGTCAGGAATTGTACACACAAGTTGAACCATGGATTATAGTTATTAGCCATATTTAATATATGCTCTCACAGAATTTTAAAAATGAATCACAATTCAAGTTTCTCTTCTAGATGGGACCACTGGAAGGTGTTACGCCCCTTGATTTTCTAAGGTTGTGTTTTCTGCTGTATATTTCAACTTTATGTATGATCATGAATGAAAAATATGGATCACTAAAAATATATATTAAGGTAAAGAGGGTGGTGATAGACAAATATGAAGCTTTGGAATTACCTTTTTCTCTAATGTGGTTTTCCTTTTGTGTTTCTTCATTGTTGGAGGGTATAATCAAGTTTGTGTTGAATGGGGGGTGGTACACTCTGCTGAATGGATTAATTCCTTGGCTTTTTCAACCATTCCTCTCACTCATGACATCTTGCAAACATTTCAGTCACTCTTTGAAACATTGTGACCCTACAAGTTCCTTTTACTTTTGAGGGTATTGGCAATTTCATTCACAAACCATAGGAGAAATTTGGAGGCTGGGAGCTATTTGTACTCTGAGTTCCTGATTTTTCTTTTGTGTATGTCTGGATTCAGTTTCTTTGTGAGAATGAGTTTGATTTTATTTCCAATGCATTCTAAAAAATTACAATATGAAATAAGAACAGGCATTTATATATGGATACCAGTAACACAATCTCTCTGCACTCGAGAACAGCCCCATCATGTCCAGAAAATCAGGAATGGTTTCCTTGAAACAAACTCTGGAGCGTTCCAAACAATCTGAAAACAATAGTGAAGTCATGGAAAAAGATCTCATCTGAATTATCAATTTACATACAATCCCATTTCAAATTAACATCTTCTTTCCATCTAATATCTGTTTCAATTCATAATTTTAAGATAAAGAACTTTTCAACAGCTTTAAAAAAGCCATTCATGATTCAGATTGTCCACATGATATAGCATGGGATCACATTTCAATAACGCTGATAGATAAACTAAGAAAGTTGTTCAAGGACAGCCAGAAAAACACCTTTTATGTCAGTGTCAACAAATGGATTGAGTAGTGAATAATTTCTTCATTATTCTTCTGCTATTCTTAAGTTATTATTATTAATATAGAGATATTGGAAACGTTTTATAATGATTGAAGAGATGAATGCACCCCACTGTGAACATTCCAAGGACCAGGGATGTACACATTGGATAAAAGTGATATTGATTCAATATGTCTCAATAAAACAGATTTGTTTTAAAAATCGATGGGATATGAGGATTCTACACCCAAGTTGACATTGGATAATAGTTAGTAGATGTGTGTCAGAAATGCTGTGGCCCATTTTAAAAAATGAATCACAGCTCAAGTTTCTGCTGGAGATGTGTGTGTGGGACCACTGTAAATTGTTATGCTCGTATATTTTCTAAGGTTGATATTCTTGCTCTAGTCTTCAAGTTCATGAATGTTCATGTATACCTAATATACATCACTAAAAATATATATTAAGAGAAACGGTGATGTGAGGCAAAAAATAAGTTTCCAAATTACCTATTCCTCTAAACTTGTCTTCATTTTGTGTGTCTTCATTGTTGGAAGCTATAATTATGCATGCATAGAATAGAGGGCGGTAGACTCTGCTTGATGGATTAAGTGCTTGACTTTTATGAACCTTTCCTCTCCGCCATGATATCTTGTAAACATTTGAGTCACTCTTTTTCACAATGTGCTCACTACAAGTCCCTTTTTCCCTTCTGGGTGATGACAAGGTCCTTCATAAGCCATAGGAGAAATTTGGAGGCTGGGAGCAGTTTGCTTTCTGAGTTCCTGGGTTTTCATTTGTGTATATGTGGGTTCTGTTTCTTTGTAAGAATGAGTTTGATTTTATTTCAAATAATTGTTAAAAATTAAAACATGTCATAAGAGCAGGTATTTATATATGGATGCCAGCATCACAATCTCTCTGCACTCGAGAAGTGCCAAATGATGTCCAGAGAATCAGCATAAGTTTCCTTGAAACAAGTTCCTGAGCCTTCTATACATTCAGTAAACAATTTTGAAATCATGAAAAAAGATTTAATTTGAATTATCAATTTACCTACACTCCCTTTTTAAATTAACATTTTCTTTCAATCAAATACCACTTTCAGTTCATATTTTTAAAATAAAGACCCATTCAACAGCTTTAAAAAAGCTATTCATTCTTCACTTTGTCCACATGACATAGTATGGGATGACAGATGAACAAATCTGATAGATAATCTAAAATTTTTGTTCAAGGACAGCCAGAAAAAAACTTTTTAGGTCAGTGTCAACAAAGGGATTGAGAGGTGACTAATTTCTTCATTGTTTGGGTTTTTCTTTTTTTTTAATTTAATTATTCTAGAGCTATAGAAAAGGATTAATAATGACTGAAGAAATGAATGCACACCACGGTGAATATAACAATGACCAGGGAATGTACACTTTAATAAAAAAGCTATTTGTTTAATATGTCTCAATAAAACAGATTTGTTTAAAAATAGATGGGGTATGAGGAATTCTACACCCAACATGAGCCATGGAGTATAGTTATTAGTCGTGTTTCAGAAATGCTCTTTCCAATTTTTAAACATGAATCACAACTCAACTTTCTGCTGGAGATGAGACCAATGTAAGGAGTTTTTCCCTTTTATTTGACAAGGTTGTAATTCCTGAGATAGACATCAAGTTTATATATGTTCATGTATGATTGATATGCATGACTAAATATATATATATTAATAGAAAGAAGGTGGTGAGAGACAATATGAAACTTCCAAATTACCTATTTCTCTAAAGTGGGCTTCGTTTTGTTTCTTCTTTCATGGATGTTAAAATCACGTAAGCATATAATCATGGTGGTACACTATACCAGATGGATTAGGTCCTTGATATTTATGAAATATTCATCTCCACCATGGTATCTTGTAAACCATTGAGTCACTCTTTGTCACCTTGTGGACACAAGTCTCTTTTTCTCTTCTTCATGTTTGCAAGGTTCTTCTTGAGCCATAGGAGAAATTTAGACCCTGGGAACTATTTGTACTTTGTACACATTGCATAAAAGAGATATTGGTTTAATGTGTCTCAATAAAACAGATTTGTTTTTAAAATCATTCGAATGTCATGAATTGTACACTCAAGTTGAGCCATGGATAATAGTTATTAGTTGTGTTTCAGAAATTCTCAGGTCAATTTTTAAAAATGAATTACAATTCATGTTTCTGCTGGAGATGTGTGTATGGGACAACCGTAAGTTGTTATGCCCCTTTATTTTCTATGGTCGTGATTTCTGCTCTAGACTTCAAGTTTATGTATGTTCAGGTATGATTGATATGCATCAGTAAAAATATATATTAAGAGAAAGAGTGTGGTGATAGACAAATATGAAGCTTTGGAATAACCTAATTCTATAAATTGGTCTAGCTTTTTTGTTTCATCATTCTTGGATGCTATAATCACACCTGCTTTGAATGCAGGGCGGTACACTCTGCTTGACAGATTAGTTCCTTGACATTTGTGAACCATTCTTCTCCCCCATGAT
>JAQZBX010084950.1:0-13199 GCA_029593785.1 Cabassous unicinctus | reverse complement strand
AACAGCAGCCAACTCAATGGGAAAAAATATTTGGAAATCACATATCTGATAAGGGTTTAATATCCAGGATATATAAAGAGATGTTACAACTCAACAATAAAAAGAAAAATGACCCAATTAAAAAATGGGCAAAAGACTTGAATAGACATTTCTCCAAAGAAGAAATACAAATGGCAAAAAAACACATGAAGAAATGCTCTTATTTTCTTTTTAATCTATCTAAGGGTTTGTCAATTTTATTGGTCTTTTCAAAGAATTAGCTTTTGTTTTTGTTTATTTTTTCTAGCAATTTCTTGTTTTCTACTTCATTTAGATTTGCTCTAATCTTTGTTATTTCCTTTTTGTACTTCCTTGGGGTTAGTTTGTTGTTCTTTTTCTATTTCTTCCAGGGGTGCAGTTAAGTCTTCAATTTTAGCTCTTTCTTCTTTTTTGATATATGCATTTAAGCAATGAATTTCCCTCTCAGTATCAGTTTGCCTGCATCTCATAGGTTTTCAAATGTTGTGTTGTCATTTTCATTCATTTCAAGGTAGATACTGATTTCTTTGAGATTTCTTCCTTGACCCACTGTTTGTCTAAGAATGTGTTGCTTAAATTCCCTATCTTTGTGCCTATTCTGGTTCTCTTGCTCCTACTGATTTCCAGTTTCTTTCTACTGTGGTCAGAGAAATTACTTTGTATAATTTCAAACTTTCTGAAATCATTGAGAATTTTTCTGTGGCCTAGGATATGGTCTACATTGGAGAATGATCCATGTTCACTCGAGGAGAATGGATATCCCATATATTTGGATTTAGCATTCCCTATGTGATTATTAGGTCCAGATCCGCTAATGTATTATTCAGAGTTTTTGTTTCTGTATTAATTCTATGTTGAGATGTACTGTCTAATCATGATAATGGTGTATTAAAATCCCCTACTATAATTGTAGAGGCAACTATTTCTCTGCTTATTTTTCCAGTGTTTCCCTCATGTATTTTGAGGTGCCGTGTTTAGGTACATAAATGTTTATGATACTTCCTTCTTGAAATATTACCCCTTTTACTAATTTGCATTTAAAATCTATTTTTTTTAAATATTAATATAGTTACTCCTGCCCTTTTTTGGTTATTGTTTGCTTGTAAAATTGTTTTGTAGCCATTCACTTTCAGCCTCCTTGAATCCTGGGTCTAAGGTGGGTTTCTTTTAGAAAGCATAGATGAGTCATATTTCCTTATCCATTCTACAAATCTGTGTCTCTTGACTGGTTAGTTTAATCCATTAACACTCAGTGTTATTACTCTCAAGGAATTACTTATATCAGCCATATTTCCTTGGAGTTTATGTATGTCAGATGTTATATTTGTTTTCTTTTTGTCCTTTTAGTTGTTCTTGCACTCGTCTCCAACTCTCTCTCTCTCCTGTTTGTTCTTTTTGACTTTCAGAACTCCCTTTAGTATTTCTTGAAGGGCAGGTTTCTTATTGGCATACCCTCTTAATTTCTATTTATCTGTGAATATTTTGAACTCTTCATCATTTTTGAATGCCAGCTTTGCTGGATATAGAAAATTGTTGACTGGACTTTTTTTTCTTTTATTACCTTCGCTATGTCATACCACCACCTTCTTGCTTCCATGGTTTCAAATGAGAAATCAACACTTAATCCTATGGAGCTTCCCTTGTATGTGACGGTTCTCTTTTCTCTTGCAGGCTTCAGTAATTTCTCTTTGTCTTAAGCATTGGACAGTTTTATAAGGATATGTCTGCAGTAGACCTATTGGGATTTACACTGCTTCGGATGTGTTGCCCTTCCTGAACATGTATGTCATCTCCCTCAATATGGATGGGAAGTTTTCAGCCATTATTTCCTACAACAATCTTTGTGCCCTCTTTCCAATGTCTTCTCCCTCTGGGATGCCTATAATGTGTATATTTGTATGTTGTGTGTTGTCATTCAAATCCTTAAGTCCCTGCTTGATTTTTTCTATCTTTTTATCTATCTTTTCTACTATCTGTTTGATTTCAGATGTACTGTCATCCACATCATTAAATCTTTCTTCTGCCAGTTCAAATCTTCCGGGCTTCCAGTGTCTTTTGGATTTCTTGGATCATGCCATTCACCACCATTACATACATTATCTTTTTATGAATGTTTACAATTTCTTCAGTATGTTTTCCCGATGTCTTCTTAAAATTCTTATTCTCTTCCTTTACTTCATTAAGTTGGTCCATGATATTTGTTTAGACAGCTTTGATTAGTTGTTCAAAGTTCTGTATCTCTTCCTGGTTTTTAGTTTGTTCATTGGACTGGACCATGTCTTCTTGTCTTTTAGTATGGCTTTTAATTTTTTGTTGCAGTCTAGTCATCTTTTTATCTTGATGGGTTTATTCAGTTGATTAACTTCTCTCTCTAGCCTAAGGTTTTATTTAGCTGCTGTTTTTGTGTGTGCTAAGTTTTCTTTTTGATACTTTTTTCTTCTTGTTCTAATTCCTTGCTGTTTTCTTTGTTCCCTTGAATGAAAAATATTAGGAAAAGAGAAAGTGAAAAAGGTAAGAAAAGAAAATGGATAATTGTACTATTAATTGTACAAGTTAGAAGAAGGGCTGTATAAGACCTAGGAAAATGAATATTTAACTCATGTAAGCAGTACATAGTAGTAGGAATAAAAAGGTGGAGTACCTACAATGAAATGGGAAATAGAATAGAATGAAATGGGAAATATATATATATATATATATATATATATAATGAATTAGAAGGCCATCATGATGAGGAGAGAAGGAAAGAGAAGAGAAAGAACAAAAAGAATAAAAGTTAATAAAAGAAAGAACACAGAATAGCTAAGATAAAAATAGAAACCAGAAAAATTGAGGACTGAACCAAGAGATGTGAACTGTAAGAACAACAGAAAACAGAAGATAGGAGAAATATGAAGGAAGGAAAAGGCATTACCTTGGTAGACAAAATTGGTATACATAGAAAAGGGGTAATCAAGGAAGAGGAAGCACAGCAAAGAAGAAACAAGGCAGCAGCACCTAATTTTAAAAAAAGGAGGGGTAGAAAGAGGAAAGAAAAACAACAAAATAAAACAAACACACACACAAGCAAGCAATTAAACAAACTAAGGAAGAATGGCATTCTCACTTAGACACCTTTGGAGTTTCTCAGTCTGCCAGTGTCATTCATCAATTAACCTGCAGCCTTCTCCCCACAGGTTTTTAAGTGGGTTTTAGCAAGTAAATGAAGATAAAAAATTTTTTAAGTAAACTTTTTTTTTTAGGAAAAATAAGGGACCCAATAGAAGTTGATACAAAAATAGTGTCTATATTTTCCCTTTCCTAAAGAATCAGGTGGATGTTTGTTTTCCCGATGGTCACTACTCTAAGAGGAGCTTGGAATTGAACTAGGGATCTTGTATATTCAAGGTGGAAACTCCTCAACTGAGTTAAACTTTCCCCTTGGGTCAATTAACTCTGCAGAAAGCTATCCAATCACTTTCCCTCAGACAGGTTTGACTCTTTGCAGTTGGATATATCCCTGCTGATTAGGAGCCTCTCTGTCACTGCTCCCTTTCTATTATTATTGCTTTCTCTCACAGGGTAGCAGGATGCAAAAGCCTGTGTGAGTGACGTGGCTGTGGCTCAATTGATAGGGTTCCCGTTTACCATAGGGAGGTCCTGGGTTTGATTCCTGGGGCCTCCTGGTGAAGGCCAGCTGGCCCTCTTGGCACAGTGAGCTGACACAGCAAGCCAATGCAACAAAGAGAGACAAGCAGACACAGAAAAACGCACAGCAAATGGACACAGTGAGCACAAGCAACAAGGGTAGGGATAAATAAATAAATAAATAATTTTTTAAAAATCTAAAAAAAAAAAGCCTGTGTGAGCAGATACTCCTTCCCCTCCCCCTGTCAGGTTGAGTACCCTTTAGAAATTGAAATGGAACCCTGGTGACTGAACTCACTGAAAAATGGCTCTCAGCCCTCTTCCAGACAACCCCTCCCCCCAGGGAACCCTAAATAGGCTCTTCAATGCTTATTAAGTGCTTCCTACTGCCTGCCTCCCTTAGGGGAGTTGAAATTTGGAAAATTTTCAACAAGGGACTAGTCAATTGCTGGACTCTGCCTTCTTCCATGCCAAGGTTCTCTCTCCCAGGGTGGTCAGGTAAATCAGGCTGCCTCAACAGATTTGCCTCTCTCTTTTCTGGTGCCACTTCAACCCAGCTGGTATGTTCCTCAAAGCTCAAAGGAGGTCCAGGCAACGAATCCCACAGAAAGGAAACCCCTTTCCACCCTTCACCAGAAATCTCCCACTCTTGGAGAATGCTTCCTCCCACTGAGTGGCTGGCTGGAGTCAGAACTTGGGGTTCACAGTGGCTTTTCCTTGGGAGTGGGACTTAACTGCCTTGCTGTTTCCAGCCTCTGGGGGAAGAAACTCATGGTTTTATGTTAAGCTGTTTATATCTTTGTCCAGCTTTCTTCAGATATAATCCTTTAAGCTTCCTCTTTTATGGGTTCCCTAAAAACGTTCACTCCAGCAGAATCCTGCCTTAACTCATCCATTTTTTGTGAAAGAGATGGTGAATGCACATTTACACTGATGCCATCTTGACACTCTTCACATGATGTACTCATTCTTATATTTCTTTTCATATGTTTTGAAAATTGTATAAATTCTACCAGTGCTGAACCATGTTGAATTTCTTTACATGGGCCCTTTATAAATAAATAACAAAATAGGCAGCCTTGAAAGGTCAAGAGATTGCCTGTGACTCTTCTGAGTCTCCAATAAATTTGTACACTATCATGGACTGACTCTGAAAATTCATAATCCAATAAAGGCATTTTTGAAGCACTAGAGAATAACTAAGTAGTAAGACACACTTAATTATTGCAGAAAGCTAAACAGAAAAGAATAAAAACACAGAAGATACGAATCATCTGAAAGAATGGTAGAGTAAGACACCATTGATACTTTTGGTTGCTTTCCAAAATATTTCAAAGGCAAGTATAATGGGTGAGATGAACTAAAATGTGACATAGGAGATGATAAATTCCCACAGGAAAGAAATAAATATTTTTCTACTTAAAGATCATTGTATGCTTTGCAATAAAAATTATTTTAGAATGGGATTTACCTGAAATTTACTGAGATAAATGGCTGAATAATATTTTGAAATGTGCTATTTTGAAAGGTATAATTAGTTATAATAAAATGATTAAAATTATTGAGAGAGTTTTGAAAAATTTTCTAACAGAAAAATTGCTGAAAAAGGCATTAGATGGATGTTTTTCTTGTACCATATCATCAATGAAGGAAATCACCATTTTTAAAGGAACATAATTTTCTAAAAAGTAGCCTGAAACTCCTGGAAAATTTAATTTTAAAATATTTAATTTTTGACATTATACTTTTTGATTAAAAATTAGAGCAAATTTACTAAACTGACTAGCATTGTCTTCCACCAAGTGGATTTAGAGCTATAGGTTCATTAGCTAAATAAAATGAAGTAATTTTCCTATGGTCCTGAGGAAAATAAAGGTAATAAAAGAGCTTCACTTAAAGGAACAAAATATCAGGGCTTCATTCACCCTTCTCTTTGAAGGATTTCTGAGAAAAATAACTGTGAGTAATTTTCTTTTTAGTATAGTGAAGCTACAATTATTTGCTCTCCTCTATGTATTAAGAAGTGACAAATATGTACATACAATCAAAATATTCAGATTAAAAATCTCATTTCAATGTTAGATTTAGATTTGGTGGATTTAAAGCATTGGAACCCCTTCATTCTTTACTTGACACTGTACTGGGTATTTTGTTTTTATGAAAATATGTAGAAGAATTCTTAGGTTGTGACTCTTTCCTTCTTCCCTCTTTCCTCCCTTCTATTTCCTTCCTTTCCTCCTTCCCTCCTTTACTCTTTCTCATCTTTCTTTCAGCTTTGCTTGAATTTCATTCCATGAACTTTTTCCTTTGCTCTAAGATTAATTGCCTAATTGTTGTTTGAGTTTAAAAAATATGAACAGGTTTATAATAGATACAGTGTATGGTACCACCATCTCTGTACAGCACAGCATCATGATTTCCTTGGAGATTTCTTAGTAAGTAAATATGAAATGTTTCATATTTCATATTTAATTACTAATAAACAAATATTAGTATTATTTAAACTAAGAATATTTAGTCAATCAATATGAAATATATAGCATAATTAGAATAAAATTTGTAATTCAAGTGTACACTGATTTTATTTAACCCAGTTTCTTTCAAGTTTTCTGAGTAATAAAATATTGAGGAAAAAATTATGAACTCAACACAATGTCTGAACAATAATATATTTTAATATTCTAAATATAATAATAAATTGTTCATGTGTAGCTAATTGGAAGGAACTGAATAATTTCCAAAGTGAGAGAGTAAACAGATTATAATGTTGTGAAAGGTTTTCAGTAATAGTAAAGATGGAAATTAGAGATATTTAATGATTCTAGTCCTGCTTTTTTAAAGGGTTTACCACACATTATCTCATTAATATTCACATTGCAAATGGAAATTTTTTTTTCTTTGAGGTACCGGGGATTCAACCTGGGACTTCATACATGCAAAGCAGGTGCTCAACCACTGAGCTACACAAGCCCTGCGGGAAATTTTTAAAAGTGATTATTATTACTTCTTATTCACAATTTGCCCCAAATCACATAGCACATTATTACCTGTCAGTCTTAGATTATTAGTTTCTAATTGGTGTCCTATTATTTTAAAATTTTTACTTTGTTCTTTTTTTTCCCCCCAAAATACTCACCTGTTAGAGCATTGGAAAATACCAAAAAGGGTGACCTCTATGTCATTGAGACATAGAGGCAATTATATTACCCAATAATAAGGAAACCATATACTCACACTGAGAGTTGAAAGGGCATCTAGTATATGCTAGTAAATAATGGGAATTATTAGACCTTCATTAATGAAGCATTTCTTGAGTATCTGGTATTCACTAGATAGTCAAGTAAGAAACAGTACAAGCATTTGATTCTCTAATCCCTTGGTGTTACTTGTTGTAGCAAAGTAACTTGGATTTTGATTCAGATAGGCCTGAATCATTTATTGTTGTGTTATCTTGGTTGATTAATATAACATATTTGAACCCAAGGTTCATTGTGGTGAAAGAATTGTCTCACAATACCACTGTGAGGATTAAATAAGATGATTTCTGTGAATACCTCTAATAGAGTGTTGAAGTTGTTGCAGGTGATCATAAAGTTCCAAGTTTTTCCATAGTCATTAATAGTTTGCAAGATCTTGCCTAGATTTCAAATCGTTGCTTTCTGTCATCCTCTATGTGAACCTATGTTCAAGAAGCTACAACCAACTTTAGAGTTTAAATACCATATTCAGACACTGGAATTTGTGTGGATGTCCTCTTTCTGTATATTAAGTATCTTATAATGGAGACTACCAGTTTGAACAAATTTCAAATATTCAAGAACTTTTGGAGATTCACTGTAGGTTGTTGGTATCAAAATTACAGAAAGAGTTGTAAGATACACTTCAGGAGCTAATTATTGAGAAAGAGAGGGAGAGAAAGAGTGAGATAGAGTAAGCAAGAGAGAGAGAGAGTAAATTTTGCAAATAAACTGTTCCCACATTAACAGCACACAGTAAATAACATAAAAAGTGCTTTTGGAAGTGAGGAGAGCTCAGGAAAGATGTGGATCATCTGGAAGATCCTGAATTAGAAACTGGGACTTACGTGTAACTCATAGAGCACTTTTGCAAACGAGGGAAGACATGCCAAGAAAATATATAAAAGCAGATTTGAAAGGACAGCTTGGATTTGATTCCAGATTCTGCTTGGACCACAACCTTTTTAATTTTTTCTTCCTTTCACTCTAATCATGATTTAACAATTGGCAATTGATATCAGGAATTAACATCCAAATGCAATGCCCATATTAAAAAGTTGATAAATGTCTTTTCTCTCCTCTGTTGTTCAATTATTTATGATTTCTTCCAATTAAAATAAAAATGAGGAGGGCGAATATGGCTCAAATTGTTGGGTGTCCATCTTCCATATGGAGAGACCTGGGTTTGATCCCTGGGACCTCCCAGTAAAAATTTAAAAAAGAAAAATATAGAAGGTGTGCAGGCTATCAGGTCCCATGAGTGGGTGCACCATCAGTCCCCATGAGCAGGAGTGCCGTCAGGCCTTTGATAATTAGTCTGATTATCAAAGCCAAATAACAATATACGATATTACATAGCTCAATACAAATAGGAAGAAAATATAATCATCCTTCAGCACACATAATTCAGGATAGGAATATATTTTTACGTATGATTTTGTGTGAAAGAATGACATTTTTAGCCACAGTTTAAAATCAAACTTAGATATTTTTATAGAACTTGTCCATAGTGACTTTGTGGATTTTGGAAGTATGTTGAAATTATTTTATAGTTTATAGAACTTCAACCCAAGAGCATAAAATGACTTTTATATATTCAATTTATTGTTTTCACAAATGTTCCATAGAGACCAAAGAGCAGAAGGCAATTTCTCTTCAGTGGTGGGATGTGTTCTCCTGGGATTTTCTGACCATCCAAACCTCCAGGTGTTCTTATTTGGAATTTTCTTTCATATCTACACATTTATCATGATTAGGAATTGGTCTTATCATAATAATTACAATGGTAGAGTCTGCATTTCAGACCCCTATGTATTTTCTCCTGGCAAATTCTTCTTCATTGGAATTTTTTATGTGTCACTCACTGTTCCCAGGATCCTGGTGAACTTTTGGACTCAGGATAGAAATATTTCTTTGCACAGTTGTGCCACACGAATGTGCTTCTTCCTCATTCTGGAAGCCACTGAATATTTCCTCCTGGCTGTGATGGCCTATGACTGCTATGTGGCCATCTCTAACCCTCTGCATTATCCTCCAGTCATGAACCAAAAGACGTGTATCCAGCTGGCAGTTGGCTCCTGGATCAGTGGAATTCCAGTTCATATAAGGCAAACATATGGGGTCTTCTCACTGCCTTTCTGTGGTTTTAACCAAATCAACCACTTCTTCCATGACATTCCCTCATTGATCAATTTGGCCTGTGGTGACACTTCACTTAATGAAATACGTGTCTATATAATTACCATATTATTTGCCATGATTTCTTTATTATGGATACTTGGCTCATATATCAAAATCATCTCCACCATTTTAATGTTGCCAGTGACCACAAATCAGTTAAAAGCTTTCTCCACCTGTTCTTCCCACCTCATGTTTGTGGTTTTATTCTTTGGACTTGGTGCCATCACCTATTTGAGCCCAAATCAAATCATTTTTCAGAAACTGACAAAATATTCTCTCTTTTCTACATCTTTGTGACTCCTCTGTTTAGTCACATCATATACAGCCTTAGGAATAAGGATGTGATTGCAGGACTGAAAAATTGTTACTGAAGAAAACAGAGAGAAGATCTTATTAATCAATTTTTAAATAAATTTCCCTCATGTTATCACAGAAATAAATTTCCATTTTCTGATAGTATACTAATACAAAATTTGTTATGAATTTTATGTTCCTGATTTGAAGTAAGTTGTGACTGCATCTTTAACAAGCAAATCAATTGGTTTTCAAAAGCTCGGTTCCATAGGACAATTCCTCCTTTTACAGTTGAAGTTATAAATTTATCTATTTTTCAAAAGTTTTCACTTTTAGAATACTTCAAGAGTTTTAATTAACAATTTGTCAATTAAATACTGCTTACCTTTGTGATTGGCCAAATATTTAGAGATGTTTTGCCTGTATTCACTTTTGTATCTTAAAAATTGTAATTTATTCATTGTAGGTATACACTAATTTCTTTGAAGAGGTGTGCAGAGGACTAAATAACAAAATAAGTTATATCATAAATCATAATGCTAAAACAGAATTTTGAGTTTGAATTGATCATAATTTCTTCAATATGAATTAAGAAAATGACTTCTTGTTTATCCAGAGGGAGATGAAAATCTGGTTTTTCTTCCCACTTCTTTCCTGAATGTATGAAAATTGAATATCAAATATCTGTCCTGACTCCATAATCCTATTTCAATATATTTCATCATTCTGTTTCATATATCAGTGATGCATTTCCAACTCCTCAGAATTCTTGATTGCTTAAAATTGTAGTGCAAAAGACATTACAATTTTTCTCACATGTAATTTAAGAACAAATAGAGGCTTAGAAGGGTTGAATAAAAAGTTAATACAGAGATTGACACTAAATTAATTAATACCACAAGTAAAATTCTATACAATTTGAAGATACCTTACACCACCTACCTACAAATTATATTTAAAGTAGTATAACTTATATCTAATTTTGCCTGTCTTATTCTTCTTTTATACATTTGAAATTTATTATAGAGTAGAGATAAAAACATGGAGCTGTTAATTATCCATATCATAACAGGCTAAAAAAAGACTGTAGGAAATTATCAATATTACACTTCATATCTACTTTTCTGGTTTGAATGTGTGAATTTAGGAAATTCAAAGTCTCTATTTTAAGTATATTTGTTAATATTTTCAGAATTTATCATTTATATAACAATTACTGTATGGTACTTTAAAAATTTGATTCTTCATATAGATATTTACATTAGTTTCTCTGTACAAGACAGTGTAATCAATTTTATCTATATTATTTGGTTTATGAGTTTGAATTTTCATTTACAGGGGCTTATATATATATATATTTTTTTTAAATTTTTTTTTGAGGTACTGGGGCTAGGGATTGAACCTGGGACCTTGTATAAGGGAAGTTGGTGCTCAACTACTGAGCCACCTTGGCTCCCCTGTTTTGGATTTTTTCATTTTTTTGTTTGTTGTTTATTTTTTTGTTTTTAGGAGGCACTGGGAACCAAACCTGGGACCTCTCATGTGGGAAGCAGTTACTCAACCTCTTGAGCCATATCCACTCCCCAGAGCTTACTTTTAAGCTCTCATCATATAAAGTGATACCTTATATCATCTTTATTTTTATGCATATATGAATGTAAGTACCTTAATCTAATTCTTACATTTTGCATGCATCAATAATTAAATATATGTTCCATGGTGATCATAATGGTGATGTTGAATAATATTGCAATAATATTTGAGTGTTATTCTTTACATCTTAGACAAGCAGCTGGCACAGTATAATCAAGACAGTGCAGAAATCCAGAGAATCAATTTTTTATTTCCAATTTACTTTAAAAGCTGTGCATTCTTGAATCACTTAACTGTTTTTGTCTCAATTTCACAGTCTGTAAAATGATAACAATGCCTTATAACAATGATGACCTCACAACAATATTTTGAATATATATTGATGATCATGAATCAAAGGAGTCTTGAAAATTTCAGGAATTTTGGAGAAGGTGGTATTTGACAAAATCCAGTTTCCCAGAGAATTAATGTTATCCATTAAAACTTGAAATTATTTTTTAACACATTATTAATGCAAATCCTTCTATAATGACTTCCAAATTTTTGTGCATTCCTGTACTTATGTGTGAGCTCTTTTGGCTTCTCAAGATAGTCATGAATGGATATTTTCTACTGTCTGGACTGCCAGGTCCCCTTGGTTTGTGTAGACATAGGGTTCACTTTACCTTTAAAGTGATTCTCCATTGACCACTTCATTTTCTTCTATTTCTCATCTCTTCTTACATCACAACAATAAATTTTCAAAGCCCTTTGAAATATTTTCCAGCTACTTTAAAAAAAAAATGTTTCTCCTATTTACCTTCTGTCCTTTCTTATTACAATGGAGGAAATCAGTTAGTTTTATAATTAATCTTATTTTACTCACAATTCTAAATGTGACCCTACTGCTTTTATAAGAGAAAATGGCAAACATTTCCTCAAATCTCTTTTCTTTTAACTTGATATAAGATATAAAACAGTTTTCATAAGTTTATATATACTTCCAAAATGAAAACTAAATATATGGGCAATCTACAGACTAATTACTAGACCTACCATTTGCTGAATATTTTCAATGTCACAGAGCACCGACTCTCAAAAGTACATCATATATGACACTACTTATATGTGACAACCTCAATCAATATAAATATAATTATTTAGATGAAACCAATTAGGAATGAAAGTCCACAAATATATTGGCAACATACACATTATCTATCTTAATCATCTGTCATCATCATCTAGCTATCGAGCTATCATCTGCTTGCATACAAAGAGTAAACATAAATACATTAAATATATATTCCTTTTTTGTGTGATGCTTATTATGACAGAGTTCAACAGTCCTCCCTCTGATCTTTCTTTATTACCTTTCCACAGACTTTAACTCTTATTTATATCATTTCTTTTGTTTCTGATCTCTAACTTTAGTCCATATGATCACCTTCCCTTTTTAGCCAATTCTATTATTCTATTTCCTTATATGTGTTTTCTACTAATTATTGAACTTCATAAAAATAAAGTTCATTTTCAATGTTTCTACATGACAGATAAAGCAACATTTTTTAAACATAAGAGGCCTATTAGTACATTACTATCCCAAGTTAGTACATGTATATACTTCATATAAGTGATATAATAATAGATATATACATTTACAAAAGGAAGGTATATAGAAGATTGTCTATTGATATATCCTAAATATTCTTTTTAAAAAAGAACCCATAGGTACTAATCCAAATTCAAACTGAAGATAATTGTGGTCATTTCTTTCCCCAAATCAAATTTGCAATCTTGTAAAGACTCCACACTGACTGTAGAACTCTCCTCTGCCCCTTATCAATTGACTTCAGTACAGGAAGGCAAATAAATATCTGTTTGTGTTTCTGAAGAGGTCAGTTTATTAGCACTTTAGGTGAATTGGTCTTTGAATATTTCATTCAAAATAACTAGGAACAAAATATTATCGTGATAAAAAGACATTTATAATTTCCAAAGTCCTTATATCAGCTGAATGCATTCATCATATTTTACATGTGGTGGTGCTAATAAATTTTTTGTTACATTTTCATCACTGAAAGTGATGATTGCTTTAGATTTTTGCTTATGTCACCAAATTTAGTGACAAAATAGTTTTTGAATATCTGTCAATTGATTTTTGGAAGGGTGGGAGAATTTATTATCCATCAAAATAATAGTGCTTCAAGAACATAGCTCTCATTTGCCTTCACTGCAAAAAAAAAAAAAGACTAAGGTACTTCCCATCAG
>JAQZBX010084948.1:0-13191 GCA_029593785.1 Cabassous unicinctus | reverse complement strand
CTCAAAAATCCAACAAGATCAAAATTACAGAAAACACTTTCTCTGTTCATAACAGAATAAAGTTGGAAATCAACAAAAGGCAGAAAAGGGGAAAATTCACAAATATATGGAGATTAAACAACACACTCAAAAAAACTGTGGGTCAAATAAGAAATTTCAAAAGAAATATACCTCAAGAGGAATGAAAACAAGAACACAACATAGCAGAACCTATGCGATTCAGTGAAGGCAGTGTTGAGAGGGAAATTTACAGCCCTCAATGCTTACATTAAAAAGAAGAGCTAAAATCAATGACCAAACTATATAGCTGGAGGAACTAGAAAAAGAACAGCAAACTAATTTCAAAGCAAGTAGAAGGAATGAAATAGCAGATCAGAGCAGAAATAAATGAAATAGTGAAGAAAAATCAATAGCATGAATTAACAAAACCAAAAGTTGTTTCTTCGAGAAGATTAACAAAATTGACAAACCATTGCTAGACTGACAAAGAAAAAAGAGAGAGGAAGTAAATAAATGAAATAAAAAATCAAAACAGGGATATTATTACTGACCCCACAGAAATAAAAGAGATCTTAAGAGGATACTATCAAAAACTGTACAGAAAAAACTAGACAATGTAGATGAAATGGAAAAATTCCTAGAAATGTATGAACAACCTACACTGACCCTAGAAGAAATAGAAGACCTCAACAAACCAATCAAAAGTAAAAAGATTGAAACAGTCATCAAACCACTCCACAAAATGAAAATCCCAGGACCAGATGGTCTCATAGGTGAGTTTTACCAAGTATTCAAAGAAGACTTAATACCAATCTTACTCAAGATGTTCCAAAAAATTGAACAAGAAGGAACGCTACCTAACTCATTCTATGAAACCAGTATCACCCTAATATCACAGCCAGATAAAGATAATACCAAAAAAAGAAAATTACAGACCCATTTCCCTAATGAATATGAATGCAAAAATCCTCAAGAAAATATTCACCAACTGAATCTAACATCACATTAAAAAGAATTATTCATCATGATCAAGTGAGTTTTATACCAGACATGCAAGGGTGGTCCAACACAAGAAAATCAATCAGTGTAATAAACCAAATTAATAAATCAAAGAAGAGAAATCACATGATACTATCAATTGATGAAGAAAAGGTATTTGGTAAAATACAGCATCCTTTCTTGATAAAAACTCTACAAAAGATAGGAATTGAAGAAAACTTTCTCAACATGATGAAGGCCATATATGCAAAACCCACAGCTAGCACTATACTCAATGGTGAAAGACTGAAAGCTTTTCCATTGAGATCAGGAACAAGACAAGGATGCCAACTGTAAACCATTTTGTTCATTATAGTGCATGATGGTTAGGCTAATGTATCAACTCGGCCAGGTAATTGTGTCCAGGTGTTAGGTCCAGGAAGCACTGGGCTAATTGAAATACAAGAGCATTTATGGACGTAGATCACCAGTGAGTTTACTGCATGCATTGCTGATTACATCTGCATCAATCAGGGAGATTGCATCAGCAATGGGTGACACTTTTATACAATCAGTTGAATGCCTTAAAAGGGGAAGTGATTTCAATATTCAGAGAGAATTTCCCAGCTCGTCTTTGAACAGCCAACTTCTCCCAGAAACTCATCAAGGACATTTCATTGGACTTTCTTCAGAACCCCTGGTTTGCAGCCTGCCTGCAAAACCTGGACTTCTGCATCCCCACGGTCGCGTGAGAGACTCTTATAAAATCTCATATTATTGACAGATATCTCCTGCTGATTCTGTTTCCCAAGAGAACCCTGACTAATACAGCTTGGTACCAGAAGTGATTCTTGAGGAACAGAGTTTTAACATGGGATGTCTGAGGTGGTTCTGGGAGTTTTGTAATTGGCTCTCTACTCTAATTGAACTCAAGGGTACTAATGACTCCCTTTCCAATAATGAAGAGGTTCCTAACAGTCCATGCCATGAGCTGGCAATAGAGATACACAAAATAGTATCACTGGATTCCCCTACTTCCACGCTTATAAGAAGCAAGGATCTGGGTGAGAGTGTTTTCAACACCTTAACAGAATTTTGTGGAGTTAAAAAGTATAATGATGTTGGCTGGCTCCTCCTAGATACTCTGGGTACAGTTACAAAAGAAAGAGATGAGCTAAAGTCTTCAAATTCGAAACTTAAATGCCACATGAATGATATGAAAGTTTCTACGTGTGCCTTGAAAGAAAATCTTGTCTCCTGTAGCCACAGACTTGAGATATCTGAGAATCAAACCCAGACTCTCATTGCACGAGGAGCAGAATTACAGAGGAAATTAAAATCTCAACCCCGCAGGGGTTCTGCAATTAAAGTGAAGGCATTGATTGGAAAGGAGTAGAACCCCGAGGATTGGGATGGAGACATATGGGATGATGATAATATTGTTGGGGACATTGGAACCCTAAATTCTGCTGAGACTTTACCAGATTAACCTGCGATGGCCTGCCTTGTGGAGACCACACCTTGTCAACCTTGTATCATCCAGCCTCCAGCCAGCCCCAGGGAGCCCGGACCTCCTTCCAGATCTGAGGTGGGTACCAGCCTTACTCCTGCATGCCCTGCCCAGCCTTCAGCCTGCCCCAGAGAGTCTGGATCTCCTCCCAGCCACAAGGCAGGTACCAGCCAAACTCCAGCATGCACTGCCCAACTTCTAGTCTGCCCTGAGGAATTTGCATTCCAACCCCTGCCTGAAGAGATTAACCCTTTCTCACCAAGAAAATGCAAAGGAATGCCCTGAGGTCAGTAGCCTGCAAGACATCTCTAATCCTTCTACTTACCCACACCCCCCCACCCCTCTTGTCTTCTAGACCTACTACTAGACTAAAATCACAGCAAGACCCCAAAGGTGAAATACAAAGTGTGACCCATGAGGAAGTACGCTATACTCTGAAAGAACTGCAAGAGTTTTCCAACTTTTATAGACAGAAATCAGGGGAATATGTGTGGGAAAGGATACTAAAGGTATGGGATAATGGTGGAAGGAATATAAAGTTGGATCAGGCTCAATTTATTGATATGGGCCCACTGAGCAGAAATTCTGGATTCAACGCTGTAGCTCGAGGGGTCAGAAAGGGCTCTAACAGTTTGTTTGGGTGGCTGACTGAAACATGGACCAAATGATGGCCTAGCATGTTTGAGGTTGAGATGCCCGATTTGCCCTGGTACACAGTAAAGGAGGAGATTCAAAGGCTTAGAGAGATTGGGATGCTAGAATGGATTTACCATTTGAGACCTGCCCATTCACCCCAGGAATGTCCAGAGGACACACCTTTAACCAGGACTGTGAGGAATAAATTTGTAAAACTAACTCCATCTTCTCTGAAGAGCTCTTTGGTTGCTCTTCTCTGCAGTCCAGATATTACTGTAGGGAGGGCTGTAATGGAATTGGAATCCTTAAACATTATGGGGATGATGGAATCTCGGTCCCGTAAAAGTCAAGTATCAGCAGTTAATTGCCAAAGGCAAGGTGGGCGTGGCTACCGCAATGAAAGCCAGATTCCAGCAGCACACAGAATAGTCTGAGTTGCATGGAGTTATGGCTTTGGCTAATAGATCATGGGGTACCTAGAAGTGAAATATATGGGCAGTCTACTAAATTTCTTCTGGATCTGTATAAGCACAAGAGTTCTAGGCCGAGTGAACAAAACCCTAACTCAAATTACAGACACAGAGAATCACTGCCCCTTAATAAATTCCCGGACTTGAGACAGTTTACAGACCCAGAGCCCCTTGAATGAGAAGGCCAGGTCCCCTTGGGGAAGGATCCTGTTAAACTGACAAAAATTTATACTGTAAATCTTCCCCCCACCTTTCCCCAGGGAGACCTACGGCCTTTTGCCAGAGTAACTCTGCACTGGGGAAAAGGAAATGATCAGACATTTGGGGGATTATTAAGACACTGGCTCAGAAGCCACATTAATTCCAGGAGACCCAAAACGTCACTGTGGTCCACCAGTCTGAGTATGGGCTTATGGAGGTCAGGTGATTGATGGAGTTTTAGCTCAGGTCCATCTCACAGTGGGTCCAGTGGAGCCCTGGACCCATTCTGTGGTTATTTCCCCAGTTCCAGAATACATAATTGGAACAGACATACTCAGTAACTGGCAGAATCCCCACATTGGATCCCTGACTTGCGGAGTGAGGGCTATTATGGTTGGAAAGGCCAAGTGGAAGCCTCTAGAACTGCCCCTGCCATGTTACTTCTCTCCCAGCCCACAGCTTTGGCCTCTTGGGGAGTCCCTTACAATCAGTTGACTGAGGATGAGAAAACTTGGGCCTGGTTTACAGATGGTTCTGCACAATATGCAGGTAACACCCGAAAGTGGACAGCTGCGGCACTGCAGCCCTTTTCTGGGACATCCTTGAAGGACAGCGGTGAGGGCAAATCCTCCCAGTGGGCAGAACTTCAAGCAGTGCACCTAGTTGTTCATTTTGCTTAGAAGAAGAAATGGCCAGAGGTGCGTTTGTACACTGATTCATGGGCTGTTGCCAGTGGTTTGGCTGGATGGTCAGGGACTTGGAAGGAACATGATTGGAAAATTGGTGACAAGGAGGTCTGGGGAAGAGGTATGTGGATAGACCTTTCTGAGTGGGCAAAAAACATGAACATATTTGTGTCCCACGTGCATGCTCACCAGAGGGTGACTTCAGCAGAGGAAGAGTTTAATAATCAAGTGGTTAAGATGACCCGCTCTGTGGCTAATGCTCAGCCTCTTTCCCCAGCCACTCCTGTCATTGCCCAACGGGCTCATGAACAAAGTGGCCATGGAGGTAGGGATGGAGGTTATGCATGGGCTCAGCAACATGGACTTCCCCTCACCAAGGCTGACTTGACTACAGCCACTGCTGAATGCCCAATCTGCCAGCAACAGAGATCCACACTCAGCCCCTGATATGGCACCATTCCTCAAGGTGACCAGCCTGCTACCTGGTGGCAGGTTGACTACATTGAGCCACTTCCACCATGGAAGGGGCAGCAATTTGTTTTAACTGGAATAGACACATACTCTGGATATGGGTTTGCATTTCCGGCACACAATGCTTCTTCTAAAACTACCATCCGTGGACTTACCGAATGTCTTATCTACCGC
Organism: Cabassous unicinctus; assembly: GCA_029593785.1. Lineage (NCBI taxonomy): Eukaryota > Metazoa > Chordata > Mammalia > Cingulata > Chlamyphoridae > Cabassous > Cabassous unicinctus. Next base: position 8,065 of record JAQZBX010084948.1, on the reverse strand, counting down.
CATGGCATTCCACACAGCACTGCTTCTGATCAAGGAACCCATTTTACAGCAAATGATGTGTGGGAATGGGCACATGCCCATGGAATTCACTGGTCTTACCATGTTCCCCATCACCCTGAAGCAGCTGGATTAATAGAACGGTGGAATGGCCTTTTGAAGACTAAATTACGGCGCCAACTAGGTGGCAATACCTTGCAGGGCTGGGGCAATGTTCTCTAGGAGGCTGTGTATGCTCTAAATCAGCGTCCTCTCTATGGTGCTGTTTTTCCCATAACCAGGATTCATGGGTCCAGGAATCAAGGGGTGTAAATGGAAGTGGCACCACTCACTATTACCCCTAGTGATCCACCAGGAAAATTTTTCTTCCTGTCCCTGCAACCTTAAGCTCTGCTGGTCTACAGGTTTTAGTCCCAAAAGGAGGAGTGCTGCCACCAGGGAACACAACAATGATTCCATTGAACTGGAAGTTAAGACTTCTACCTGGCCACTTTGGGCTCCTCTTACCTGTGAATCAACAGGCAAAGAAGGGAATTACTGTACTGGCTGGGGTGATTGATCCTGACTATCAAGGGGAAATAGAACTATATCTACATAAGGTGGGTAAAGAAGGGTTTGCCTGGAATGCAGGAGATCCTCTAGGGTGTCTCCTAGTACTGCCATGCCCTGTGATTAAAGTCAATGGAAAATTGCAACAAACCAATTCAAGCAGGACTAACAATGGCCCAGAATCTTCAGGAATGAAAGTTTGGGTCACCCTACCAGGCAAAGAACCACGGCCAGCTGAAGTGCTTGCTGAAGGTAATGGGAATATGGAATGGGTAGTGGAAGAAGGTAGTGATAAATATGAACTTTGACCATGTAACCAGTTACAGAAACGAGGACTGTAATAATCATGAACCCTTCTTCCTTGTTTCATTATGAGTATGGTTGTATATGTACACAAAACGAATATCTTTGTTTTCTTCCCCAGCCTTTTCCCCTATCACATGAAAAGTTGTATTAATTTCACATCATAATATTTACGGATGTCAAGTTTAAGAGTGAATATTACCCAAGGATTTGCACCCTATTCTGTGGGGAATTAATGCATTTCCGGTTGTATGCAAGGGAGTTGAACATTGTTAGGCGGAAATATATATGCATGCTTGTCTGTTATTGTTTTTACTTAGAGACTAACTATGGTTTAGGGTAATGTGTATGGTTGCCAAGTTGACAAGGGGTGGACTGTGATGGTTAGGCCAATGTGTCAACTCGGCCAGGTAATTGTGTCCAGGTGTTAGGTCCAGGAAGCACTGGGCTAATTGCAATACAAGAGCATTTACGGACGTAGATCACCAGTGAGTTTACTCCATGCATGGCTGATTACATCTGCATCAATCAGGGAGATTGCATCAGCAACGGGTGCCGCTTTTATCCAATCAGTTGAATGCCTTAAAAGGGGAAATGATTTCAACATTCAGAGAGAATTTCCCAGCTCGTCTTTGGACAGCCATCTTCTCCCAGAAACTCATCAAGGACCTTTCATTGGACTTTCATCGGAGCCCCTGGTTTGCAGCCTGCCTGTGGAACCTGGACTTGTGCATCCCCATGGTCGTGTGAGAGACTCTTATAAAATCTCATATTATTGACAGATATCTCCTGTTGATTCTGGTTCCTGAGAGAACCCTGACCAATTCATAGTGCTAGAGGTTGCAGCTAGAGTAATAAGGCAAGAAGAAGAAACAAAAGGCATCCAAATCAGAAAGGAAGAAACAAAATCTCACTGTTCCCAGAAGATATGATCCTATACCTAGAAAGTCCTGAAAAGTCTACAACAAAGCTGCTAGAACTAATAAACAATTTCAGTAGAGCATCAGGATACAAGATCAACGTGCGAAAATCAGTGGTGTTTCTATACACTAGTAATGCGCAATCTGAGGAGGAAGTCAGGAAAAAAATTCTATTTACAATTGTGATTAAAAGAATCAAATATTTAGGAATAAACTTAACCAAGGATGTAAAGCACTTGTATTCAGAAAACTACAATCATTGCTAAAAGAAATTTTTAAAAAAGACCTAAATAATTGGAAGAGCATTCCATGCTCATGGAATGGAAGACAAAGTACCAAGAGGTCAATTGTACCCAAATGGATATATAGATTCAGTACATTCCTGATAAAAATTCCACCACCATATTTAAACAAATGGAAAATACAATTATCAATACAATACAATTATTCCAAATACAATTATTTGGAAGTGTAAAGGGTCCCGAATAGCCAGAAACATCTTAAAAAGGAAAAGGAAAGTTGGAGGACTCTCACTTCCGGACTTTAAATCATATTACCTAGATATAGTGGTAAAAAATAGCATGGTACTGGCATAGATACAGACACATAGACCAATGGAGCCAAATTGATGGTTCAGAAATAGACCCTCACATCTATGGTCAAGTGATATTTGACAAGCCTGTCAAACCCACCCAGCTAGGGCAGAATACTCTATTCCACAAATGGTGCTGGGAGAACTGGATATCCATAGCCAAAAGAAAGAAAGAGGACCTCTTTCTCATACCTTATACAAAAACTAACTCAACATGGATCAAAAACCTAAATATAAAGCTAGAACCATAAAGCTCCTAGAAGAAAATGTAGGAAAACATCTTCAATATCTAGTGGTAGGTGGTGGATTGGATTCTTAAACCTTTCACCAATAGCTTGAGCCTCGAAAGAAAACATGGATAATTGGGACCTCCTCAAACCTAAACACTTTTGTGATTCAAAGGACTTCGTTAAGAAGGTGAAAAGGCAGCCCACTCAATGGGAGAAAATATTTGGAAACCACATATCTGATAAGGGTTTGATTTCCATTCTATATAAAGAGATCATACAACTCAACAATAAAAGAGCAGGAAATCCAATTTAAAAATGGGCAAAAGATTTAAATAGACATTTCTCCAGGGAGGCAAATAGCACATGAAAAAATATCCCATATCAGTAGATATTAGGGAAATGCAAATCAAAATGACAGTGAGATATCATCTCAAACCACATGGAGTGGCCATTATTTTTTAAAAAAGAAAACAATAAGTGCAGGTGAGGATGTAGAGAGGTAGGAACACTCCTTCACTGTCGGTAAGATTGTGAAGTGGTACAGCCTCTGTGGAGGATAATTTGGCAGTTCCTCAGAAAGCTAAGTGCAGAACTGCCATATAATCCAGCAATTCCTCTACTAGAAATATATCCAGAACAACTGAAAACTGTGACATGAGCAGACGTCTGCACACCAATGTTCATGGCGGCATTGTTTACAGTTGCCAAGGGCTGGGGGCAGCCCAGGTGTCCATCAACCAGTGAATGGATGACTAGAACGTAGTATATACATACAATGGAATCTATGCTGCTGTAAGAAGAAATTTAATTGGGATATGTGATAGCATGGATGAATCTTTAAGACATCATACTAAGTGAAGTAAGCCAGACACAAAAGGACAAATATTGCATGGACTCATTAATATGAACTAAATACGAAGAAAAAAACACATGGATTTAGAACCTGGAGTATAGGTTATTAGGAGATAATTGGAGACCTGAGAAGAACTACTGTTATTTAATGTATGTAGAAGTTTTAATTAACTTCACTGTAAACAGGTGGAAATGTATAGCATTGATGTTAACATATTATAGTGAGTAGCAGCTGGTTTATAAATGGGATTGTGGCTGAAAAGGGTAGTCTGGGGAAGTAACTTTCAATTAAAAGAAAGCTAAAGAATAATCTAGGGACTGAATAACACAGTGAATCCAGAGTTGCATGAGAAGTGTGGTTGATGGTACAGATGCAAGAGTGTCCTTCTTGTGAGCTAGAGCAGATGTACATCACTATTGTAGGGTGGCTGGAATGTGGAGAAGCATGGGAAAAATACAACTGGTGTGACCTGTGGACTGTGGTTAACAGCAATATGTAATATTCATGCATCTACACCAAAGATGTACTGTGTTTTGATAATGGGGGTGTATGGAAAAAGTGTGTCAAATGTACGCTATGGACCATGGGTGGTAATAGCCTGATGATATTATGTCATAATCTGTAACAAATATTCCACCACAGTGTGGTGTGTTAGTGAAGGGGTGTTATATGGGAATTCTACACATGTGCATGATTGTTTTATAAGGTCACAACTTCTGGAATAAAAATATTTTTTAAATAATAGGGTAGGTTGGGGGAAAAATACACCAAAAGTAAGATATGGACCATAGTTAGTAGTAAGATTTTGATGATATTCATTCATAATTTGTAACAAATATCTCACAACAATGCAAGGTGTTGGTGGTGGGTTGATGTATGGGACCCCTGTACGATGTTAGCATGTTTGTTTTGTAAGTTTACAACTTTTATTATACACTTATTGTTTATGTATGTTCACGTATGAATGGTATACTTCAATAAAAATTTTTTTAAAACACAGATTGCTGAGTCCTACCCCCAGAGTTTCTGATTCAGTATGTCTTGGGTGAAGTCTAAGAATCTACATTTCTAATAAGTTCCCAGGTGATGCTGATACTGCTGGTCCAGGGAACATACTTTAAGAACCACTGATTTATAGATAACATGATTGTGTTTCTAGAAAGTCCAAAAGAATCAACTGAAAAACTTCAAAACTAATAAGATGCTCTGTCAGGCACCTACTACAAGAATGTCAGTTCCATGAAGACAAGGAATTTTGTCTGTTTTATTCACTTCTTTATGCTGTGAGGGGAAATGAAAGTAAAAATAAGACAATTTTCTGTCTTGAAAAAAAGAATCTTCCTTCTCCCTCCCTTTTCTTTCAGAATTTACATTAGAAAACTTGTAATTTAAATTCTTTCTCTGTCCCTTTGAAGTATATGTAAATCTTTGTTAAAGTTTATTTAAGCCTCTTGCAAGTAATTTCACTACTGAAGAATGTTTCCTCAAGGAAGAGAGTCATTTCTTCGTAATGTAATCACCAAGGAAGATACTACCCTTATGTCCCAGATGCCTTAGAGTAGATAAGCATACTTTCAGGTAGTGCTTGGCACCAAATTGCAAAGCTACTTCTGGTCATGAAGACATGAGAAATACCTTGAGAACAAGTATGTATTGGGATGTATTGCATAGCTACTTAAAAGGGGTGAGATTTCTTTCTGTCTTTGCAATCTCTTTAGTGGATTGCCTTTCATGTTTCACATTCAGGTTTAATGCTTATGCAATAATAAAATTATTTTTCTTTCTTTCTACCTTTGTGCAGAGGTTTTCTGGGTGGGAGAAGATGTTTTAAAATTATTTTTCACCCAAAGTGCTCAGAGCCTGGCATTATTGGTAGGTGCTCTTCTTATTGAATGAATGAATAAGAAAATGAATGAATAACAAAAATAAGTAGCTTTCTTACATCCCAAAAATATCATATTCTAAATGTAGTGGACAAAATACCACCTATACAGCAACAAAATTTATAAAGTACCTAGGAATAAATCTAAAAAGAAAAATGAAAAACTTACAAAAATAAAATTTTACTGAAGTACATAAAAGGACCTGAATAAATGGAGATACACACATACAGACACACACACATCCATATACAGGGATAGAAAAGCCCAAAGTCACAGAGATGTGAGTTTTTTCCAGAATTAATATAGAAATGCAAAGCAATTCCAATCAAATTCCCAAAGTGATCAGGATGTTTTTTAAGGGGAATATTTTGCATGTTGAATCTATAGTTCATCAGAAAATGTAAACTTAAGAATTTCCAATAAAATTATGAAAAAGAAAAACATAGGGGGGCTATGCTTCCCAATTGATATTAAAATGTCCTAAAAAGGTACAGTAACTATACCAGTGTGGTAATAGTGTGGGAATAGACAAAGGGATGGATGGAATAGAATCTAAAAGAAAAACCCAATATTTAGGTTTATTAACTGTATGATGAGCATGGCACTTGAAGTTTGTGGGGACAAAGATGGAATACTTAATAAAGAGTTTTGGAAAAACTGGCTAATTCAGGGGAAAAATAAAATTCTAGGGGAGTGGATGTGGCTCAAGCAGTTGAGCTCCCACCTCCCACATGGGAGGTCCCAGGTTCGGTTCCCAGTGCCTCCTGAAAAAACAAAAACAAACAACAAGCAAAACAAATGAAAAAAAAAACAATTCAGGGACCCAATGTGGCTCAGTGGTTGAGTACCGGCTTCCCACACACGAGGTCCTGGGTTCAATCCCCAGCCCATGGTACCTAAAAAAAGAAAAAAAAGAAAAGAAAAAAAATCCTATCTAGAACCATATATAAAAATTCCAAATGGATTAAATATCTAAACATGAAAAAAAATTAAATAATAAAATTATAAAAGTAATAGAAGATAAGGGAGGATATATTTTTAATGTGGCATAAAGATCTTTCTAAGGGCTGGCACAAAACCCAGCAGCCAGAAATAAAATGGTTCATAAATTTGATGTCAACAAAAGCTAAAATTCTAAATGTTACAAAACACTGTAAACATGATTAAAAGACAAAGAGCAGGGGTGAGTGAGGCAAGAAGAGCTGTAACACATATAGAAAGCTAAGGTTTAATATTTAGAATACATAAAGTATTTAAAGAAATAAATAACAAAGGTGATTAACCGAATGGGCAAGTATATTGAACAAGTCTTTTCACAATAGTTAAATGACAAGGAAGAAAATAAGCTTATGAAAAGATGTTCAAACTCAATTATGTGTTTGTGTGTGTGCATGAAACCTAGAGAAAATTCACTTTTATGTTAAAGACACATCACCTACACAACTTATTATTCTTTCTCACATTTTTATGGCCAAAAGAAAATAAGACAACTCTCAAGTCCTACTTAATGTATAGAACCCTATTTTTCCCAATAAAAATTACAAACAAAAGAAAGACAATGAAGTAGAAAGAAGAAAAATGCTTACAAAATATTTCAAGATGAGTTTTATAAGGAAATTTGGGGAAGATAAAAAATTGAGAATTCCAAGAAGGTGGCATTGTAGTAGGTAGGCAGGACTCAACTCTCTTTAAAAAACAACAGAGGAAGGGGAAAAAACTGTCTGAGGGAGCTGCTTTGGGGAATCTGCAGACCAGGAGAGTGCTGTGCATCATCCAGGAGGGCAAGGGACAGAGAGACAAAGAGCCCAAATGAAAACTATGACTTACTAGACCCTGTGGCCGGGAACAACACCCATTCCCAACCCTCACAGTGAATAGCCCAGGTAAAATGCATGACACATTGTCCCCAACTGAGAGGGAAACAGGCATCTTCCTCCCAGGGAAGAAGAAGGGTGAGGTAGAGGGTGGAAAGTGGTTTCCCTGCAGTGAACATGGCCAGAAGAGACCACTTGGAATCTCAGCTCTGGCCAGACCAGAAGTATGGGCAAGCAGAGGTTGAAAGAGACACCTCCAACGAAAGGTTCACCGACAAGCACCATCTGATGTCTGGCCGAGAAACTGCAAGGAAAAAAACTGCTTTTAGATCTCTCATGTCCCGAATCACTGGAAGAATATCTTGCCACATTAGTGAGTACCTGGCCTGATTTGGATAACATAAGCTGGGCAATTTTAAAGACTCAGAATAAGTTGAACCAAAAATCAAAGAAAAGCCATGAAACAAAACACTGGGCAGGAGAGAGAAATTGACTGTCAGAGTAAATTCACCAACATAATCAGATGCCTGGATATCAGCAAAAAATTACAAGCCATATGAAGAAATAGGAAGAGATGACACAGCCAAAGGAACAAACCAAAAACTCTGATGAGACACAGGATTTAAAACAACTAATTAATGATAATTAAACAAATCTCCTCAGTCAATTCAAGGAGTAGAAGGAAAATACGGCTAAAGAGAGAGAGGATTTTAAGACGACACTGGATGAGCACAAAGAACAATGTGAAAGCCTACAAAGAAAAGTAACACAGCTTATGAATGAAAGACACAATGGATGAGATTAAAAATATATTAGAGGCACGTAGCATATGTGGCTTTGCATTTTCCCACAACCATTCCAGTTCTTTCCCCTTCTAGTCACAGCAGCATTTCATTTCTTAATAGTTACACAGCAAGCCTTGAG
>JAQZBX010084947.1:0-13189 GCA_029593785.1 Cabassous unicinctus | reverse complement strand
GTTGGAGCACTCACTTCCTAACTTCAAAACTACAAAAATACTGTAATCAAAACAGTTTGTTACTGGCATAGATGTATGGTCAGTAACAGGATTGAGAACCCAAGAATAAACTTATACATCTATCATCAGTTGATTTCAACAAGTGTGACAGTACCACTCAATGTGGGAAAGAACATTCTCTTCAACAAATGCTACTGGAAAACTGGATATCCATACACAAAATAATGAAGTTGGATCCTTACCTTACATAATATACAAAAATGGACTCAAAATGGATCAAAGACCAAAATTTAACAAAAGAAAAGATAAATTGAACTTCTTTAAAATTAAAAACTTTTGTGTATTAAGAGTGAAAAGACAACTCACAGAATGTGAGAAAATATTTGTAAATCATATATCTGATAAAGAATATATCCAGAATATATAAAGAACTCCTACATCTTATCAACAAAAAGTCAAATAACCCAATTGAAAATGGGCAAATGGGGAGTGGATGTGGCTTAATGGTTGAGCTCCTGCCTTCCACATGGGAGGTCCCAGGTTCAGTTCCTGGTGCCTCCTGAAAAAAACAAAACAAAAAAACAAAAAAACAAACAACAAGCAAAACAAATGAAAAAACCAACTCAGGGAACCCGATGTGGCTCAGTCGTCGAGTGTGAACTTCCCACATATGAGATCCTGGGTTCAATCCCCGGCCCCTGGCCCCAAGGCAAATGAGTTGGAGAGACATTTCTCCAAAGAAGATATAGAAATGGCCAATAGGCACATGAAAAGATGTTCAACATTATTAGTCGTTAGGGAAATGGAAATCAAACTCACAATGATATACCACCTCACACCTACTAGAATGGTTAAAATTTTTTTTAAATGGAAAATATTAAGTGTTGGTGAGGATGCGGAGAAACTGGATTCTTTGTTCAGTGCTGGTAGGCAATGTAAAAATAGTGCAGCCACTGTTTGGCAGTTTCTCAATATGTTAATCAAAGAATTGCCACATAACCCTGGGATTCCACTCATAGGTATCTACCTAAAAAAATTGAATATAGGGTCTCAAATAGATACTTGTACTTGAATGTTCATTGCATCATTCACAATTGCCAAAAAGTAGAAACAACCCAAGTGTACACAAACAGATGAATGGGTAAACAAAATGTGGTATATGTATACATTGGAATATTCAGTCATAAAAAATGAATGAAATTCTGATACATCCTATAAAAGTTAACCTTGAAAACATTATGCTAAGTAAAATTAGTCAGATGGAAAAGACAAATATTGTATGATTCTATATATGTGAAATATAGAGAACAGGCACATTTATAGAAACAGAAATTTGATTAGAGGTTACCAACAGCTGGGAGGAGGAGAGTGGAGAGTTATTGCTTAATGGGTACTGAGTTTCTGTTTGGGGTGATGAAAAATTTTGGGAACAGATAGTGGCGATGTTTGCTCAACATTGTCATTGCAGTTAACGCCACTGAATTGTATACTTAAAAACGGTTAAAGTGGTAAGTTTTATCTTATGTATATATTATCTTTTGTATATATTATGTATATATTACCACAATTAAAAAAAGGTGATGAAAAGAACTTATAAGACTTGTTGTACTTTAGTGAAATTAAACAATAATTTATTTTTCATAGATTTGGATAATAAACTTGAGTTACAAAAGAAATTTCCAATGATTAGAACCCATTAAGGGCATCACATGTTTTCTCCTTTTTCCATCATAAACTCGCAGTCTTTTGACCAAATGTTGCACTTGTAATAAATAGGACAGCTTCTTTCCTGCCTCCTCCTCCTCTGCTCCCTGGATGAACTCAGTGATAAGAAGTATAATGCTCTGAGCATGGATGTAGACTCATTGCATGGTCCTTTGTAGTTCTTTTAATCCAGGTATTATTTCAGAGAGCTTCCAGTAAATGTAAATCTCTGTTATTCAAGACCCTTCAGGGTCAGGCATGTCCTTCTTTCTGGCCTCACCCTTGAGCTCAGTCCCTGAATGTCTTCAGCTCAGCCACCTGAAGCTCCATAGAGTTCTCCAGATAGGTGACCTCTTCCTGGCCCTATGGCCTTGACAAGTTCTAGTCCCTCTTGGAGGAATGCCATTCCATACATCTTCCTATATTTATTAATCTCTAACAACAGTAGCAATAGATGAACACATTATTCCTGGAATTTTGAAAATATTTCAGAATAGCTTAAAACCTCTCCTGATAAAGGTTCATAATCCTTATTCTCAATGTTGGAACAATACCCTATCAGACCTGGTTTTTAACCTGTTATTGTCCCATTACTGGTTTTGTATTCTGAAATATCTGAATGTCCAAGGAAAGACAAGTCTCTGGAGCTTTCAGTTTAAAGTGGATGTACCTGGAAAGACACTTCCCAAGAATAGGACAAAGAAGGAGGTAATGGCACAGCCCACCTTGCTCAGGGCATTCTCAAGGTCAGGGTGAACCTCAGGCACTAGAGATACTGAACTCAGCAAGGATGCACACTTCTATCATTGACTGAAGTTGTGGGGCCACTTACTCTCAAGAGGTCAAATGACCTTGGCAGAGAGTCCACTGGTGATGCCCAGAGATAATGAATTTGAGGGTACCATTGTCCAATAGAAATTCAGATTAATAACATGTGTAATTTTAAGTTGTCTAGCATCCACTTTAGAACAGGGAGATGTGTGAAATTAATTTTAATGAAATTTAACACAACATATTCAAAATATTTTTGTGACACAGCTAAATATAGGCATTATTCATATATATTCAAACATATATAAATATATGCATCATATAAATGTATTATTCATTGCATTTTTTCAGTCACTTTTTTCTTGTAAAATCTTCAAAATCCACTGTACATTTTAAATGTATAGTAAGCATATTTCGAGGGCTCAGTAGGCACATGTGACTAGAAGCTTCCTATTTGGTCAGCTTGTACATCCGGGGTCAGGAGGCATCCGCAATATTGACTGATCTTGAACTTCATGGCACCTTGCCTTGTGAAAGTTTATAAGAGGTACACCCCCATTTTGAAGCCTGAGGGATAGGTGTGTCTAGCCACTGAGAAGCCAATGGAGGGGACTAGAGTCACCAGGGGTTAGTTCTTTCCCTAGCACCCATTTCATCTATGATAGATGCCTGCACAAATTGGCAGGATTGGCCTCTACCAAGACCCAACTTAATGTAAGCTGATTCTTATGAAAGTAGTTATAAGACAGAAATGTAAGCTGATTCTTATGAAAGTAGTTATAAGACAGAAATGTGTCCCTATCCTCTCTGCAGTGTCACAAAGTAGTTGATGAGTGTGCACATTTGCATGCCACAAGCATGTCTCTTTATATCTCTAGGACTTTTGTGTCTGGGAAGTTGAGATAAAGGGAACTATATTCAAGTACCATGGCATGCCTGTGTTTGTTCCTGTGTGTTCCTGACTACGTGAGTCAATTTGAACATCTGGCCGTGTGCTTCAAGTCCAAATGTTTGTAGGTAGGTGTATAGTATATGTATACATATTGGATTGGAGGAGCATCTGGATGTGTGTGAATATATAAAATGAAGGTGATCTATGAATTATGAGGCCCAGCCTTGCAAAATCTCCACATAGTGTGTGTGTGTGTTCCTGATTCTTTTTAGAAAGGCCAAGTACCCTGGAAAGTAAGAGGTATCTCTGGTTGGTTAATGGCTCAAAAGGCAGACATGGGGTCCTCCTTGCCAAGAAGAAATAGAATACTGACATCCATGCCCCACTTACGGCAAAGAACCCGGACCCAAATCCTTGTCCTCCTGTCAGAAAGAGGGTGGAGGAGCAGTGTTGGGCATCCATCAGGGTGAACAGGAATCTAGAGCCCTAAGACATGGAAGGTTGAGCCAGGGCAGAACATAGTCTGGAATCCTCAGTTTATGCCCTAGGAGGCTACATCCAGGGACAGTTCTCAACCTTCCCCCAGCAAGGGGAACATTTGAGACCCTAAATAATTGACTCCTAGTCCAGGTAAGACTCATGCTCCCCACTACTTCTCCCTACATTCCAGGTGGGACCAACTTACCCACCCACCTATCTTTTCATTGCATCAGCTACTGGCCCTCAAGGCAGGGGAGGGGAAGACAGAGAATGCTCAAACATCAGACACAACTCCATGCTGTACTTGTGTATGTTCTTCACAGAGAGCTGTTACCTCCCATTGGACCACAACTTGCTGGGCCTCTACTCTCACACCAATAACACAGTCATAAGGATAGCACTGATGGACAGAGCATTTGCTGTGGGCACTATATGAGATGGCATTCCAGTGCATGATCTTCTCCTCCTGAGAGAAGAACTTTCCTGACATCAGAGCAGGAAGGAGCACTCCCTTGGAAAGGAAAGGATCACAAACCCACTGAAGACCTGAGAAACCTCATTAGTCTGACCAGGACTTTCCTCTTCACAGAATCGTGAGAAAGCCTTCACCAAATGGTCTCCTGGAGACTTTCTGGGGAGTGGGGACCTTTGGGCCCTCAGACCGGTCTTCCCCTGTGGAACAAGCAGCAACTACTGAGGGGGAGCCCTTTCTCAGTTCAGTAAGAAAAGCATGGAGCAGCTCTGCCCTCTGCTGGTCTTGATCAGACCAGCAGTGGGCTGAAGACGGACAGAGCAATGTCACACAGCCCCTTCCCCTGTTCATTCATTCCGCATTCCCTCACACCTATGATGTGGCCAGAGACATAACAGGATGTGAGGACAAAACAGTAAACATAGCTTTCCTTCTGGAATCACATTCTATTGGGAAGATCAGACACCCATTTTCTTAAAACTAATTACTGCTGTAAAGTAGACAAACAAGGGTCTGAAAGTGAAGATAACAGAGGGAGCATCTGAACATTGTGTGGTCAGAAAAGGCCTCTCGGAGGATGTGCCCTTTAAAATGAGATGTGAAATATAGAGTAGGACAAAGGGAACACTAGACAGAGGGACCAGCTTGTGCAAATGCACAGGGAAAGGAAAGAGCCTGGCTTTTGTGACCATCTGCAAATAGGCCAGCGGGGGCCTGGGGCTGCTCAAGGACTGAAAAGCACCTACATGGCTGCCCAATCCCCAGCAGCTATTTCTCCAAGACACCCTCTCCTACCCCCAGGAGAGGGGCTCTGGTCTCTGAGATCTCAAAGTCCTGGGCTTTTGGCTGAAGGCTCTGAACAATGGGCCCTCCCTCAGTGATTGGGGTACTGGGTTCTGGGAGAAGGACCTCTCCCTATGCTCTGGTCACTGAGCTTTGGGCCCTGGCCTCTGGAGTCCAGTCCCTCAGTCCTGACCCTGGCTGCTGGGGTGGTCCTTGGGCTGTGTTTCAACTGAAAGCTCACTTCCCTGGAGAAGAAGCTTCTGATTCTATGTATTGAATCTGGAACTCAGGTTATTGGTTCTGTGTGAGGCTTGGTCTTCTGGCCTCTGGGTTCCAGGGGTTTAGCTCATTTTTCTGGGTTATGTCTCTAGAGATATACAGAGCTGTGGTGCTGCATGTTTAGCTGAAATCCTCGGTCTTGTCTCCTTGCAGGTTCCTCTTTCAGGCTCTGGGTACTGGGATGTGGGCTTTAGACTCTGTCCCCGTGGTTTGGGGTATAGGCTCTGCGCTGATCACGGACAAATGGAATGGGCTGTCCGGGTCTTCTGTGTTAAGGGGTTTGTCTCAGTTCCTGGGCTCTAAGCGCAGGATGTGGGTTGTCTGATCTGACTGTGGGGTCAGTGCTGGATTCAGGTCTCAGATTCTGATGGATGCTGGGGGGACCTTGGTGGGATGGACAAGTGTGGAGAAAAAGTGATGATTCAAGGTCCCCAACCAGGGAGATGATGAGAACCAATGGATCAGCATCTGCTTGGAACAATTTGGGGCCAGGTCAGAGTCTACTCTGACCCCACCTGCCTCAGGATAGCATTCTGCTCTTTACTGAGTGGGTGACCCTCAGAAGTGACCTCACTTTCCTGAGACTCCCTTTCCTCATCTGCAATATGGTCTCCGAACAACACCTACATGGAAGGAATTCCTGTCCTGTTGGGCTGCCATGTCTGCTTCAGCATTTGCAGCCCTGCCTTGAAGGGAGGGCTCTTCCCAGGCTCCAGAGCCCCAGGGCCATCCTTGGAGACTCCTGAAAACACTCTGCAGGCTCCTGTGTCCAGGGGAAAGGAGTGGGGACCTGCTTGCTGGTGGCCAAAGGAAGAAATGAGCTTTCCCCAAAGTACCAACTTCCTCTCTCCCTCCTTGACCCATTCAGCATACACTGTCCTTGCCCTCCTGCTGTCACAGGCTAGGGCATCCTTACAGCCCTGGGAGCACAAAGCTCCTTTTCCACCTTGATAGCTCCTCTGATCCACAGGCAACAGGAAATTCAAGTTTTTACAAGACAAATACAAAGACAAATACAAATCAACAAAGTGTTGATTTCCAATGTTGAAATTACTAAAATGCTGATTGAGTGTCATATATAAATCTACAGAGTCACAGAGCTAAGCTCTTAACAGGTGCCAAGAACACCAAACACTGCTGAATGCTTGTGATTTACCATCTCTGTACATCACACCAACCATACAGCCAGTGTGGAGCATTTGTTCTAGGACATTGGCCCTGTCCAGGGCTGCCTCCTCCTTACCAGCCCTGACAGACACCCACCTCACCCCATGTGACTGCAGAGATGACCGGCTCTCTGGCCTACAAGATGATTGTCCCTCCTACAGTCCCTTTCCTGCAGGATTTTTGCCTTGTCTAGGCTCCAATCTGAGTAAGACAGGCCTGAGTTGGAATCTCAGCTCTACCTCTTCTTGGCTTGACTGTGACCAAGTTCCACCTCCTTCAGAACTTCCATTTCCTCGTCTGTGAAACAGGACACTACTCCCTTAGCCTTGGCATGTTATGAACCTCTTTTGCTTTGCTCTGTGTCTACATGGTACGGAGCTCACCATGACAGCCTGTTCTGAGACAGGGCCTTACCTTCCCTCCAGGATGACTCCACAAAAGTCTTCTTAACCAGGCAAGCAGCTTGGATGTTGGACAAGTCGATTATGAAGAAACAGCTTGAAATTTAGAGATTTTTGACTCATGTTTGTGAATTTAGTATCTGTGTGAATTTGGGCAAACAATTTATTCTGGCTGAGCTTCGGTTTTCGTATCCATAAAGTAAGATTTCTAACTCCATTCTTACTAGGAGGAGGACAAAGAGAATGAATGGGCGGGTCAGTAGCCTCCAGCCAAGACTACCAGGAACACACCGATAGTCAAACAACCTTGATTCTTTTGTTGCAGCAAGGGAGACTGCATAACACAGGGAACCATGAGGCCTTTGAGTAACAGGTTATCAGGAGGGGATTTTAAAGGAACTTGGACTTGTTCTCTGTGATTTTAGAAGAGGGTTTGAGAAAGTTGGAGTCTGGTCTGTTTGAGTGTTGTCAGAAAGAAGGGCTAATACCATGACTGGGTGTCTTGATAACATTTTTCTAGGAGTGAGGAGAAATTGAGAAGGGCTAAAGCTGTATTTGGAAGAGAAGCAGCAGGAACTCATGCTACCCAGGAAAGGGCCTTTTGGCCATTTTTAGAGTTTACACAGTGATCCTTTTTGTCTGTGCTCAGACAATTCCTAAGTAGTCTCATTTTGTCTCATTCCATCACAGTCATTTCTCCAAGGTTCTGACTGCTTATGTTAAGTGGGAAACAGCAAACTTAGCTACCAGAGAAAAGGTGTCAAAGCTGCTTTTATCTTTCTCAATCCCTTATGACTGTGAATTCTTTCCTTTGGCAGCAGAGCAGTGTTGCTATTCCTCACTTTTCCCATTTCCACTCTCATGCTCATTTTCCTGTATGGTCCTAGGTTTCCACTCATATCATTTCTTCTTTGCTCTCTTCTTGGTCATGGACTCTTTGAGAATCTGAAAACGTCCTAAACCTTCTTTTCAACAAAGATGATATATGCACACAGCATTTTGCATGGAATGTCAAGGTGTTTATAGACCCTACAGCCATGGACTGGGACATATATGCATGTCATACCTGGCCACTTGATCAAGTCCCTCTTGCCTGTGACATAGTCTTGAACCAAGATTTGCTCCTAGTTTAGCACATGCAATCTGGAACCAGACAGACAGGGTTTGAATCCTCACTGTGTGACCTTGTACAAGTTATTGACCTCTCTGTGCCTCTGTTTCCTCATCTATAAAATAGAAAATACATTAGTGTCTACTTCATAGTTTCTTTGGGGGAATTATATACAACACTTAGAAGAGAGCCTGTCACAGAGCAAACACTATGTGGTGCTCTTAGCTTATGTTAAGGTGAATCCTTCAAGACTCAGCTTATTTATTATTTCTAGTGATTTAAAAATATTTTGCAGTATTTTTAATGAAAAAACTCATGTCTTTTCTGACATAGGGATAGTTGTACTTTCCAATATTCTTGCCTGTTTTGTTTTTTTTTCCCCTTGCCATAATGCAGTGGCTAGGTCCTCAGGAACAATGCTGAATGGATGTAATTAGAAGAAATATCAAAGCCTTGTTCTCAATCTTAGAGGAAAAATTTTCATGTTTCACCATTAAGGATGATATTAGCTTTAGGATTTTTATAGATGGCCATTGCTACCTGGAAGAGAGTCAGCTCTATTCCAAATATGCTAGATTTTCAAATTCATAAACAATATTGAATTTTTCAAATGACTTTTTAAATACATTGAGATAAGCACATAGTTTTTCTTTTATTTTGTTAATATAGTGGATTTCAGTGATTGATTTTAAATGCTATTTTAATATAGTTGATTACTTATTATAATTTATTCCTGGGATAAACACAACTTGGTCATGATATTTTATGCTTGTCACACTTTGTCAGAAAAAATTGGTAATATTTTGTTAAGAATTTTTATAAACGTTCATGAGAGATATTTTCTTATAATATTCTTTTTTTAGTCTTGGAGAGTATTTTTAAAGGTGTTAAAGAATCTCATGAGCTATAAAAATAGCAAATCCTAACAAAAGGCCTCAGGTGGGGTCAAAAATCAAATGTAGACACAAAAAAAGCCTGAAGGTAAATGAACACTTATACTTTCTCTCCTTAATCCCCACTATTTCTGGTTCTAAAAGAAAAGTTGACTGCAGTGTTATATCTTGATTTCATTTTATTTTTCCTTTGTCAAGACTGGTAACTTTGGAAAAATGAAAGCCTCTATAATGTTCCCTTATTTCTGGTGACATTTCTTGTCAAGACAGCAGAGGGTGCCCTTCTACCAAGCTATTGCACTATCCAAGTAGTACACCTGCTTCACTAAGATGGTTAGTGAGCAGCAAGAAATGGATTGTAATAAAATTATTATCTTTATGGTTTTCTTTACCCATTCAATTTGTTGGTTTTTCCACGGACGTTATTTCTTGAAATGAAGTATCGCTAGTAGTACAAGCCAGATGATTTTGAGCCTAGTTCCACTGTATCATTCCTACCATAAATATTTCATTAAGCATCTCAAAAAGATAATCTTTTTCTTAAACATAAACAGTATTATCATGCCTTTAAAATAAAAGTACTAATTCCTTAATATTATCAAATATCAAATTATCATTTTCTCATAATTTTTACATTGATTTATTCATATCAGGATCTAGATAATGGGACACACATTGCCTTTGATTATGTCTCCGCTCAATTTTAATTTATAGGTCATTCCTCTCTTTTTTCCCTTGCTTTTTAAAAAAGAATTATAGTTTGCCTTGCAGAAGCTTGATACTCAAAGTGTGTTCCACTGACCAGCAGCATAAGCAATTCCTGGGAGCTTGTTAAAAATAAACCATCCCCTACAGCCGGGACGCGTGCAGCGTGGGGGATCATGGCCGCTTCAGGTCTTCCTCTCAGGCCTAAGCTTGCCTGACGAGGCCCTTGCCCTGCGCCCTCAGCCCTGCGCTCCTCCTGCCCAACAGCCACCGAGGTCTATTCAGCCTCTCTTTTCCGCTGTTCTCTCGCCAAGCCAAGGAGAAAAGCTCCAGTTGCGTGCATTGGCTCCCAACTAGCAGCGGTGGCAGCACGGCCGCACAGTGTGGACTCCCTATTCAGTTAATGTGTTAAGAGCCATTGACATTTGAAGATCATCATAAGTGAAGATAAAACATCTCAAAAATTATAATTGCCTCCAGTTCTCATTCAGAGAATTCAGTACATACAAAATCAGCTTCTGTCATATCATCAGAGTCCATTTCAACTTCTGAAGACAGCTTTTCTCCGGATTTGAGGGTCCTGAGGGAGTCTAATGAATTAGCAGAAATGGAAAAACACCCTTGCTTCCAGGAGAAAATATTAAAGACATGGCCAAAGATGTAACTTATATATGCCCATTCACTGGTGCTGTATGAAGAACTCTTGACTGTAACAAATTACAGTTACAGAAATAAGCATGGAACAGGACCTTCCATTTGTTTTAGATGCTTTTCTTGGTGTCATAAGTAGAGGAGAAAAAATTGGTGGTACTTCCAGTTGAGGTAAAGAGTCTTATGATTAAAAACTGTGTGCAAGGATATCCAGAATTTACGGTTTACCTACAAACCTGAGGGGTGAGCAAGAAGATCCTTATTTGAGAATCTAATGAAATATTCATTCCTTGACTCTAATAACCTGCCCCTCTTTGCTTTTGAACGCAAAGTATTCCCTAAAAACGGTGGGGGGGGTGGGGACGGGCAGGGGGGAAGCTATATGATTCTCTTTTAGAGTATAGAAGGCAGGGAATTCCTAATAAAAGCTGGAGAATAAGATAAATGAAGGATAGAAGCTGTATGATACATACCCCACCTTCTTGGTTGTGCCAGCAAATATTCCTGATGAAGAATTAAAGAGAGTAGCAACCTTCAGATCAAGGGGCCAGATCCCAGTTTTATCATGGATTCATCCTGAAAGTCAAGCCACAATCACTCAATGTAGCCAGCCCTTGATAGGAGTGAGTGGGAAGCAGAGCAAAGAAGATGAAAAATACCTTCAATCCATCATGGATTCTATGCCCAGTCTCATAAAATCTTTAAATTTGATACCCAACCAAGTGTTAATGCTCTTGCCAATAAGGCAAAGGGTGGAGGTTATGAAAATGAAGATGCCTATCAAAATGCAGAGCTAGTTTTTCTGGATATCCTCAATATTCGTTTTGTGAGTGAATCATTATGAAAACTTAAGGATATTCTGTATCCCAACATGGAGGAAACTCACTGGTTGTCTAAATTGGAATCTACTCATTGGTTAGAACATATTAAGCTTATTCTTACAGGAGCTCTTAGGGTTGCTGACAAAGCAGAGTCGGGGAAGATGTCTGTGGCAATACATTGCAGTGATGGTTGGGACTGCATAGCTTACTTCCCTGGCCTTGCTTATTTTGGATGGATACTACTGAAACATTCAAGGATTTGAAGTCCTTATGGAAAAAGAATGGCTAAGCTTTGGACATTGATTTTGACTAAGCTTTGGTCATGGAGATAAGAATCATGCAGATGCAGACAGATCACCTGTTTTCCTTCAGTTCATTGACTGTGTCTGGCAAATGACAAGACAGTTTCGTACAGCATTTGAATTCAATGACTATTTTCTCATTACTTTTTTAGACCACCTATATAGCTGTTTATTTGGAACATTCCTCTGCAACAGTGAGCAGCAGAGAGGAAAAGAGAATCTTCCCAAAAGGACTATGTCACTGTGGTCTTACGTAAATAGCCAGCTCAAAGATTTCACTAATCCTCTCTATGGGAGCTATTCCAACCATATCCGTTATCCAGTAGCCAACATGCACCACCTAGAGCTCTGGGTGGGGTATTACAGAAAATGGAATCCACGGATGAAGCCGCAGGAGCCCATTCACAATAGATATAAAGAACTTCTTGCTAAAGGAGCAGAGCTTTAAAATAAAGTAGAGGGACTATATAGAGAGAGATTTCCAACCAATCAACCTCATCCTCAGAAAGAGCCAGTTCTCCTGCACAGTGTATCACTGCTGTCCAAACTGTTACATAAAAGGACTGTTAGATAGGGATATATCATCGCTACGAACTCTTGATTACAATGGCAGCTTTATGAGTAGAAAGTCTTCTGAATTTAGAGCCCATCTGTGAGAGAAAGTTCAGTCACTTTATTTATTTTAACTCTCTCTAAGGTGTGTTTAATTATAGCCGTGCAGGTGGCTTAAGTGAAATAACCCCATATATAATATATAACACTAATCTTATACGGCACCCAAAGGATATGAAAATGCTTCAATCCTGGATCTCCAGTGGGAACAAGTTTTTTAAAAAAGAAAAATACTATCTTAGAAATTTTGACACCTGGTAAAACTACAATACAAATCATTTCTAAATGTACCTCTTGAAAGGATAGCGCTCATTAAAGAGGAAGGAGAATCACAGTGTTCAAACCAAATCAATACTATCAACACTGAGATTCTGTAGCATCATATATATTGGGTCTCTTGGTACCCCTGCCCCATAATGGAATTTTCTATTATATTGTAATTCACTTGATTTGATCACTTTCAACTTTTGCATTTTTCATATAGTGATAGCTGAAAATTATAGCCATTATTGATATACTTCCTTATTTAAGATATATTAGATAGCTGTTCCAAAATGATGCCTTTAGAGGAAGGAGGTGCTAGGGTGAGGGGAAACTGGAATCTGTCCAGGAATTCAAAGAATCCCATCTACATCCTTCAGATTAGCTTCCATTTGCCCAATTATTGGAAACATAAAAGATATTTTTTAAAAACCTTATCATCTGCTCCGTTTCATTTTGCTTATGTATTTTTCTGTCCATAGAAGTTAAATGATAAATTTTGAGGCAATATTTAAAATTTTTCTAGAATTGATTTTTTCCTGAAGTCTGTATAAATAGCTTATGGTGAGAAGAAGTACTATGCTCTTATTTTACATGATATGTTTTTTACTACTTTTCCCTTTTGCAAACTCTTTAATTCCACCAAATTATTAAGTCTACAAAAGAGCATCCTGCATTTGAAGATGTACTATCTCAAAGTCAATAAGGAAATCTTCCTTCACTGTTCACCTGCTACAGTAAGAACTCAGTGCTGGTATAAACATTTGACTCCCTGATGTCTATTTTACTATATATAAAGAGCCATATGGAATGTACTGTAACAAAGGAATTTCTTGTCTCTTGGGTCTTTAATTAAAAGAAAATTTCAACTAAAAAAAAAAAAA
>JAQZBX010084946.1:0-13197 GCA_029593785.1 Cabassous unicinctus | reverse complement strand
GAAAGAAGGCCTTCACCCCAAAGACTGAGTGGAAAGATAAAAAAGAACCTGGGATCCTGGTGAAATAGCTAAACTACTGCACCAGTCGTAAATTGCCAACTTACCCTTTTCATCTAAGCTGTTGTATTTGGGATTTCTATTGCTAACACCTTAGCAACCCATATTGATATAAATCCTTTAGGATCAGTTTAAATAAAAATTATAATTAAACAATTTCTACTTTCAACTGATTAAAATTAAAACTCACAACCACTTAGACACTAAAGACTTTATGTATAATACATTTTTCCCTTTGTGTGTTCCTCCAGATCCACTACTTTCTCTTTTAGACTTTTAAATAAAGTTCTTTTGTGTAATTACCTCAAACTTGACCCATGGCAATAGCTCTCAAATTAGTTTCACTGTCTCTATTATCTCTTAACCCACTCAAAGTTATTGAAATAATCTTTTTCTTAAAAAAAAAAAAAATTTACTTAGAACCCCACTTAAAGAATCTCACTGACTACTTCCTGTCTCCTGTACTGACTCAATTCCTAGTGTTTCAAGTTCCCCACCTGTGGCATTTTGAGATTATTTTATGAATCCCAAAAAGAGAAATATTATGTTTGTAAACTAATCTATTCCTCTGAGTGTGTTAGCCTTTGATTGCATTAAATTCAGCCTAGGGATTTTGATTAGATTACTGTTAAGACTGCTGTGGGGATTTTTTACTGGACTATGTCACTGAGGTAGAATCAGGTTGAATTCACGCCCCATTGCTGGTCTGATAAAAAGGGACACTCACTCAGACACAAGAAGAGAAAGTGCTGCTATTTTTCATCCTGCCATGCTAAGGCCCCAGGGAGAGATGAGCCATTTGCCTGATAGCTTACAGCTGAAGTTGGGAAGAGAGCAGAACAGCTGAGATTAATATAGGAGGCCTGGAAAGAAACAAGCCCTATACCAGGAGACAGAGGACTACAGGGTCACTTAAGCATGAAGCCCCAAAAGGCTGGGCCCATGGAGCTCAGAGGAAAAGGGTAAGCCTGGAAGGGAAGGCTGAAACCTGGGCAGAGAACTGTGGCCATCTTGCTTCACCACATGGCAACACATCAGGATCAACAGTAGCTGACTTTGGTGAGAAAGTATCTCTGATGGTGCCTAAGTTTGGACTTTTCATCACCTTGGAACTGTTGTAAGGCTTTTACCCCCAAATAAATCCCCTTTACAAAAGCCAAGAGATTTCTGGTACTTTGCAACAACAGGCCTTTGGCAAACTAATACACCAACTTTGGAGGTCTTCCTGCACTCTAACCTTGAATTAGTCTTATGGTTTATTCCTTCCTCCTAGTCTGATTCTTCCATTGCCTATGAGTTTTCTGCCAGTTTTCAACCCTCCATTAATCTTTTCCACCAAGGGTGAACATAGTGCACACCACCAATAAAAAAGCATCAAGAAGACTTTTTGATCCAAATCCTTTACATTATATCTCCTTGATTACTGTGACCCTGGCTTATTATAGTAAATACTCTCATAAAATGAGGTAAATTTCTTGAGTGCAAGGAAATTGCATCTTTTTTCACTCCACTACTTGAGTGCTCAGCACAGAGTGCTCTAAATGAACATGTACAACCAGACAATATTAATATATGATATACTTTTACAAATTCAGAAACTATTCACAAGATGGAATGCATAAAAGAAAATTAAAGAAAGTGACATCATCAACATGGTGACCAAAGAAAGACATCACTTGAAAAAGCTTCCCCAAAGATTTAGTGAATAAAAGGACAAATCTCATTTGCTAAGAACTCTGGAGGATAGTAGACACTGGAAAAGGACTCCACAAATACTGAATCAAAGAAACAGAAATATTTCAGGTAGGAGAGTTATGTCACAGATGCCAGTTAGTTCCCATTCCCTTCCCCCTCACTTGGTCCTGCACAGCTTGCAAGTCACACAGAGGCAGAAAGGTTCCAGCTCCCTCCCACCATGGACTGAGACTGTATACTCATAGCAGAGAGTTAGAACTCCACGCATAACTAGACACAGAGTCTGCAGAGATCCAGGGTGGAACACAAGCTGTTGAGGAATGCTGTACACAAAAGAGCCCCCAGGGCCAAAATATAAATAGAGAACGAGCACAGTAGAAAGGCTGGTAAGAACTGTTGTGCTCTCACTCAATCCAGTTTTAGTAAGCTGGACACCTAAAGACAAAACAAACTCTTCTGAAGTAAACACCATTCTGGATTGACCCCATCTGGCTCTCAGGAGTAGGATGTCTTAATGGCAAAGAAACCAGAGGCAGAAAAACCTCACAGAAAATAAAAAGTATGTGTGTGTATGGAAGGTGATGGTAAAGATAAACTGCTGTAAGATAGGACAGGTCCCAGAACTGAAAAGTGTGAGAAAACCAGGGCATTGAGTGTGGAAGAAAATTTAAACAAATCATAGGAGCTGGGGAGAAAAGTCTGCACAAAAACAAACAGAACAGATAGAGATTCCCAGAGAAGTAACAGAGGAAATGAAGTTCCCTCCTGGAGTTGAAAGAATTGCAGAAAGAGTGTAATCTTAAATATTACACCACATATCCAGGGCAAGAATCAAATGAAGAAGAGCTGAGGAAATCTGAACAGTTAAACACAGGCTATTCTAAAGGTCTAGAATAAGTTATACCAAGCATCAAAGAAGAGCCTTAACACAAAGTCAATCAAAAATAAAACTCTAGACAAGAGGGAGAAACTGGCCTTCAGAGTTAACTGATTAAGATAATCAGATGCCTAAACATAAGCAAACAATTACAAGTCATACTAAGAAACAGGAAGATATAGCTCAGGTAAGGGAACAAATCAAAACTTTAGAGGAGACTCAGAAGTTGGAACAACTAATCAAAGATGCTCAAACAAATCTCCTAAATCAATTCAAGTAGATGAAGGGAAATATGCATAAAGAGATAAAGGATATTAGGAAGAAAATGTGTCAGCATTAAGAAGAATTTGAAAGTATAAAAAAAAAACAGAAATTATGTGGAAGAAAGGCACAATAGTAAAGACATAGAGGCATACAACAGCTGATTTGAATAGTCAGAAGAAAGAATCAGTGAACTAGAAGACAGGACAATCAAAATCTTACAGTCAGAAGAACAAAAAAAAAAAGGCAAGTATCTATCAAATTGAGCAGTGTCTCAGGGATTTGTGTGACAGCAAAGAGCACAAACATGAGTCATGGAGGTCCCAGAAGAAAAAGAAAAGGTAAAAGAGACAGAAAGAATATTTGAGGAAATAACGGCTGAAAACTTCCCAACTCTTATGAAAGATGTAAATATACATATCCAAGAAGTGCAACGTACTCCAAAGAGATACATCCTAAAAGACCTACTCTGAGACGCATAATAATCAGAATGTCAAATGCCAAAGATAAAGAGAGAATCTTTAAGGCAGTAAGAGAAAGACAATGTATCACATACAAGGAATCCTCAATAAGAATAAATACTGATTTCAGAAAACATGTAGGCGAGAAGGCAGTGGAATGATATATTTAAGGTACTGAAAGAGAAAAACTGCCAGGCAAAAACTGTTTATCTAGCAAAACCATCCTTCAAAAGTCACAGATAAATAAAACTAAGAGTGTTCGTCAACAAGAGACCTACCCTACAAGAATTACCAAAGGAATTCTGCATGTTGAAAGGAAAAGACAGGAGAGGGTGCCTTTAAATCTTGTGAAGAAATGAAGATCAACAGTAAGGGTAACTAAAAGGATAAATGCACAACCCAATAGGGCTGTATCCTCAATATACAACTCTACTCTTTAATTCATATAGGAATCAGAATACAATTGAACAAGAAAAAGACATATTTCCTGATAATGGATGTGCAAAATACAAAGTGGTAAAGTGGGACAAAAACAACATAAAGAGGGAAAATAAAAGGATATGGAAGCAGAGAACATGTATGCTATTGAAGCTAAGATGGCATCTTTGATGGTTAGGCTAATATGTCAACTCAGTCAGGTAATTGTGCCCAGGTGTTTGGTCAAGCAAGCACTGGGCTAATTGTAATACAAGGACATTTATGGACTTTAGTCACCAGTGAGTTTACTGTATAGATAGCTGATAATATCTACATCAATCAGGGAGATTGCCATCAGCAATGAGTAATGCTTTATCCAATCAGTTGAATGCCTTAAAAGGGGAAGTGATTTCAGCATTCAGAGAGAATTTCTCAGCTCATTTTTGGACAGCCAACGGCTCCTGGAAACTCATCAAGGACCTTCATTGGACTTTCATTGAAGGCCTTGGTTTGTAGCCTACCTGCGGAACCTGGACTTGTGCATCCCCACGGTCACATGAGAGACTCTTATGAAGTCTCATATTATTGACAAATATCTCCTGTTGATTCTGTTTCCCTAGAGAACTCTGACAGTATCTTTTCAAATTAATAGGTTATAGATGTAGGTTGTGTAATATAAACCCCAAAGTAAACATAGAGAAAGTATTTTTAAAATATACAGAAACAGAAATGAGAAAGGGATCAGTGAGATACATCTCAAAGATCAACTATACAGAAAAAGAGGTTGCAATAAAGGAAAAGACAAAAAAATTTTTTTAAATAAGAAATATGACATATAAAAACCAAAGGACCAAATGGCTGAAGTAAATACTGTATTTATAGTCACAACACTGATTGAATTAAACCTCCCAATCAAAAGACACAGGTTGGTAGAATGGATTAAAAAAAAAAAAAAAAAAAAAAAAAAAAAAGCATGATCCAACTGTATGCTGTTTACAATAGATGCACCTTAAATTCAAAGACACAAGGAAGTTGAAAGTGAAAGAATGGAAAAACATATTCCATGCAATTAGTATCTAAAAAAGAACTTGGGTAGCTATACTAATAACCAGATAAAATAGACTTTAAGTCAATAGTTGTCATAAGGGGCAAAAAAGGATACTATATATTAATAGAGCCAATCTGCCAATAAGAAATAACAGTAATAAATATTTATGCACCTAAGAACAGTGCCCCAAAATAAATGAAGAAAACACTGGCAAAACTGAAGGGAGAAATAGACACCTCTACAATAATAGCTGGAGACTTCAATATACAATTCTCATCAATAGATAGAACATCTATAAGGAAGATCAATAAGAAAACAGAGAACTTGAAAAATATGATGAATGAACTAGACCTGACAGAAATATGGAGAGCATTGTACCCCAAACAGTAGGATATACCTTCTTCTTAAGTGCATAAGGTCATTCTCCAGGATAGACCACATGTTGGGTCTCAAAACAGGTCTCAATATATTTTAAAAGACTGAAATTATATAGAGCATCTTCTCTGACCATAATGGAATGAAGGTGGCAATCAAGGAGAACTGGAAAGTCACAATAATATGGAGGTTAAATAACATACTCTTTAAACAATCAGTGGATTAAAGAAGAAATTGCAAGGGAAATCAGTAAATACCTTGAGACAAATGAAAATGAGGACACAACATATCAAAAGGTATGAGATGCAGCAAAGTCCATGCTGAGAGGGAAATTTATAGCCCATATTGCAATAATGAACACATGACATTATGCATTTGTCAAGTCCTATGGAACAGTACATCACAAACTGTAAACCATAACATAGACTATAGACTTTGCTTAGTAGCAATGCATCAATTTTGGCTCATCAATTATAATAAATGTACCATGCTAATCTAAGATGTCCATGTTAGGATTAACTATGTGTGGGGTGCTGGGAGCAGGGGCTTATATGGGAATTCCCTATACTTTCAGTGTAATTTTTTTGTAAATGTAAATCTAAAACTTCTCTAAAAATAAAGAAAAAAATAAAAAGAAGAAGAAAGAGCTAAAATCAAAGATGTAACTGCTCACCTGGAGGAACTAGAAAAAGAACAGCAAACTAACCCCAAAGTAAGCAGATGGAAAGACATAACAAAGGTTATAATAGAAATCAATGAAATTGAGAATAAAGTGAAAGAGAATTAACAAAACCAAAAGTTGGTCCTATGAAAAGATTAATAAAATTGACAAATCCTTAGCTAGTCTGATGGGGGGGGTGGGTGTGGAAAGAAAGAAGACACAAATAAATAAAATCAGAATTGAGAGAGGAGACGTTACCACTGACCCCACAGAAATAAAAAGGATCATAAGAGGTTACAATGAACAACTATATATGTCTATATATAGACAACCTAGATAAAATGGACAAATTCCTAGAGACACACGAACAACCTGCACTGACTTAATAATTTCACCAGGATTATCACAATAATGTTTTTTTAAAGAAAGCAGTTTTATTGACAATGCTAAAAGAAATCAAAGAAGACTGAAATAAATGGAAAGACATTCTGTGTTCATGGATTGGAAGACTAAATATAGTGAAGATGTCAATTCTACCCAAACTGATTTATAGATTCAATGCAATACCAATCAAATTCCAACAGCTTAATTTACAGAAATAGAAAAGGCAATTACCAAATTCATTTGGAAGGGAAAGTGCACCTGAATAGCCAAATGCATTCTAAAAAAGAAGAGCAAAGTGGGAGGAATTTCACTGCCTGACCTTGAAACTTTGTGATTGTATTAGTCAGCCAAAAGGGGTGCTGATGCAAAGTACCAAAAATCTATGCGCTTTTATAAAAGGTATTTATTTGGGGTAGAAGCTTACAGTCACAAGGCCCTAAAGAGTCCAACTCAAGGTACCATAGAGGTACTTTCTCACCCAAAGTCTGCTGCCACGTGTTGATGCAAGATGGCAGGCTACATCTGCAAGGGTTCAGCCTTCTTCTTTCCTCTGAAGGCTCCATGGGTCCAGCTTCTTCTGATCTCAGCGGTGGGCTGGCATAAGGCTAGTCTCTCAGGGCTTCACAGATGCTCTGTTCTCTCCACAAGGTCAGCTGTAAACTATCAGGTGAATGTCTCATCTCTTCCCAGGGCTTCAGTGTCAAAACCAAGTTCTCTCCTCTGCCATGTCTTTTTCTGTGTATCTACTTCTGTGTGAGAGTCTGTTTTTATCAGCCCACCAACGGGGCAGGGACTCAACCCTGCATGCCCTAATGACATGGTCGAATCAAAGTCCTAATCTTGAAATAATTCAATCAGATGTCTCAACTGAACTAATGCAATCAAAGGGTGTCACACCCAGGGGAACAGACCAGTTTACAAACATAATCTCTCTTTTTGGAATTCATAAATAATCTCAAACTGCCACAGTAATCAAAGCTACAGTGGTCGAAACAGCATGATATTGGCATAAAGACAGACACATCGATCAGTGGACTAGAATTGAGAGTCCAGAAATAAATCCTCACCTCTATGGCTAACTGGTTTTTGACAAACCCACCAAAGCTATGTTAACTGTACAAAACAGTCTCTTCAACAAATGGTACTAGGAGAACTGGATATCCATAAACAAAAGAAAGAAAGAGGACCCTTATCTGACTGCCTATACATGAATCAATTCAAAATGGATCAAAGACCTAAATATAAAAGCCAGGACCATAAAACTACTAGAAAATGTAGGGAACCATCTTAAAGACCTTGTGGTAGGTGGTGGTTTCTTGGATCTTACACCCAAAGCACAAGCAACAAAAGAAAAAATAGATAAATGGGATCTCCTCAAAAATTAACACTTTTGCACCTCAAAGGACTTTGTCAAAAAGGTGAAAGGGCAGCCAACTCAATGGGAAAATATATTCCAAAATATATTTGGAAATCACACATTCGGTAAGGGTGTAAAGAGATCCTACAACTCAACGGTTAAAAAATGGGCAAAAGTCTTGAATAGACATTTGTCCAAAGAAGAACTAGAAATGGTAAAGAAAAAAAAAAAAAGAAAAAATGTTGAACTTAACTAATGATTAGGAAAATGCAAATCAAAGCTACAATGAGATATCATTTCACACCTATAAGAATGGTCACTATTAACAAAACAGAGAACTACAAGTGTTAGAGAGGATATGGAGAGATAGGAACACTTATTCACTGTTGGTGGGAATGTAGAATGGCATAGCCACTGTGGAGGACTGTTTGGCAGTTCCTGAAGAAGGTACATATAGATTTGCCACATGACCCAGCAATACTGCTACTGGGTATATACCCAGAAGAACTGAGAGGAGTGACACAGACACCTGCATACCAATGTTCATTGTGGCATTATTCATGATTGCCAAAAGTTGGAAACAACCCAAGTGTCTATCAACCAATGAATGGATAAACAAACTGTAGTATATTCACACAATGGAATATTATGCAGCTGTAAGAAGAAATGAAGTCGTAAAGCATATGACAACATGAATGGACCTGGAGGACATTATGTTGAGTGAAGCAAGCTAGACACAAAAGGACAAATACTGTACGATTGCACTACTATGAACTAAATATATTGTGTAATCTCATGGATTTAATAACTTGAATATGGGTCACCAGAAAATAGAATGAGGTTAGAGAAAGGAAAGCTGAGGGTTAACCAGAATTGGTAAAAAAGGATGTGTGTTAATCTTTGGAAATGAATTTAAAAGGAAAAGTCCAACATAATGTTCGTGAGTAACATTACTATTACGTGGGTATGAAAGTGGTTTAAAGGGAAAGTCTAAGGTCATGTATATTACTAAAAGGAAAGCTAAAAAATGTAACATGGAACTGAATAGCATAGTAAAACTGGATGTGAAATATGAATATGGGTAAAATTGCATATATAAGACCATCTTTCTTTGAAACTGAACAAACATATGTTAATACTACAAGATATTAATATCAGACCAAAAAAATTATGCTAAGTGAAAGAAACCAGACATAAAGTATTACATATTATATGATTACATTTACATAAAATGTAAATATAAATTAATTTATGAAAAATGAAATTAGACTAGTGGCTATGTAGGGCTGGGAAAGGACTGCTAAGTGGTATGGAGTTTTTCTTTTGGGAGTAATGAAATTGTGGTGATGATTGCACAACATTGTGATTATACTAATAGCCATTGATTATACACTTTGGATAGATCATATGGTAAGCGAATATATCCCAATAAAACTGATTAATAAATAATTGTGCAAGAAGAAAAAAAGCAGTCTTATTGAGATATGTGAATATATCTATAATAACCTTATTTTTTTTTTAAAGGAGGCACCAGGGATTGAACCCAGGACCTCATACATGGGAAGCAGGCACTCAAACACTGAGCTACACCCACTCCCCTGCACTTACTCTAGAAGAAAGAGAAGACCACAACAAACCAATAACAAGCAAAGAGATTGAATCAGTAACCAAGAGCCTCCCAACAAAGAAAATCCCAGGATCAGATGGCTTCACAGGTAAACTCTACCAATTATTCCAAGAAGAATTAACACCAATCCTGTTTAAATTCTTCTGAAAAACTGAAGAGGTAATACTACCTACCTCATTCTAAGAGGCCAAAATCACCCTAATACCAAAGCTCAGATAAAGATATTACAAGAAAAGAAAATTAGAGACCAATTTCCCTAATGCATATAGATGCAAAACACTTGCAAATTGAATCCAACAGCACATTAAAAGAATTATACATTATGAACAAGTGGGTTTTATGCCACACATGTAAGGGTGGTTCAACACAAGAAAATCACTTAATGTAATACACCACATTAACAAATCAAAGAAGGAAAACCACATGATCATCTTGATGCAGAAAAGGCATTTGACAAAATCCAGCATCCTTTTTTGATAAAAATACTTCAAAAGACAGGAATAGAAAGAAAGTTCCTCAATGTGATAAAGGGCATATATGAAAAACCCACTGCTAACATCATACTCAATGGTGAAAGACTGAAAGCTTTCCTTATAAGATCTGGAACAAGACAAGGATGTCCACTGTCACCACCGTTACTCAATACTATACTGGAAGTTTTATCCAGATCATTTAGGCAACAAAAAGAAATAAAAGGCATCCAAATTGGAAAGGAAGAAGTAAAACTTTCACTATTTGCATATGACATGATCCTATATTTAGAAAGTCCAGAAAAATCTACAACAAAGCTACTAGAGGTAATATACGAATCCAACAAATTGATAGATCAACACACAAAAATCAGCAGTGTGTCTATACACTATTAATGAGCAAGCTAAGGAGGAAATCAAGAAAAAAAATCCATTTATCATATCAACTAAAAGAATCAAATATTTAGGAAATTTAACCAAGGACATAAAGGACTTTTACATAGAAAACTACACATCATTGCAAAACAATATTGAAGAAGATCTAAATACATGGAAGGGCATTCCTTGTTCATGGCTTGGAGACTAAATATCATTAAGATGTCAGTTCTACCCAAAATGATTTACAGATTCAATGCAATGCCAATCAAGTACCAACAGCCCACTTTACAAAAATGGAAAATCCAATTATCAAATTTATTTGGAAGGATAAGGGACCCCAAATAGCCAAAAACATCTTGAAAAAAAGAACAAAGTTGGAGGACTCACATGTCCAGGATTTAAAGCTTATTACAAAGCTACAGTGGTCAAAACAGCATGGTGCTGGCACAACAATAAAGGTATCTATCGACCAATGGAACTGAATTGAGAGTCAGAAATACACTCTCACACCTGTGGCCAACTGAATTTTGACAAGGCTGCCAAGTCCACTCAATTGGGAAATAATAGTCTCTTCAACAAATGGTGCTGGGAGAACTGGATATCCATATGCAAAAGAATGAAAGAGGACTCCTATCTCACACCAAATACAAAAATCAACTGAAAAATGGATAAAAACTGAATATAATAGCCAGGACTATATAACTTCTAGAAGAAAACATAGGGAAGCATCTTCAGGATCTGGTTTTAGTCAATGGTTTCTTAGACTTTACATGCAAAGCACAAGCAATGAAAGAAAAAAATTGATAAATGGTAACTCATCAAAATTAAAAACTTTTGTGTAAAAGACTTTGTCACAAAAGTGGAAATATAACCTACTCAATGAGAGGATGTATTTGAAAACCATATATCTGATGAGAGTTTAATATTCAGTCTATAAAGAAATTCTACAACTCAACAATAAAAAGACAACTCGATTAAAAAACAGGCAAAAGACTTGAACAGACATTTCTCCAAAGAGAATATACAAATGGCTAAAAAATACATGAAAAGAAATGCAAATCAAAACCAATAATGAGATATTTCACATGAACTAGTCAGACTAATATTGAACCTATAAAAGTATACAGGCAAAATGTAAACCATGATGTAAACCATTGACAATGGTTGGTAGCAATGCTTCAATATTTGTATATCAACTGTAACAAATGTACCATACAAATGTAAAATGTTATTAATAGGGAAGAGTGGGGGGGTGGGAAGGGTTTGGGTATATGGGAATCCCCTATATTTTCTATGTGACTTTTCCATAACCTAAAGCTTCTTTGAAGATAAATTAAAAAAAATAAGATACTGGGGGAACATACGGAAGAAATTGTCACTGTATATAAAAGATAACTGATCTTACAGAGATGAAAGAGACAATGAATTTTTTTTATTTTCTTATTGTTTTTTGTTTTTTATTATTTTTCTTATTTTTGTTTATTTTTTTGGCTTTGTTTTTGGGGAGGGCTTGGATTGCTGAAGGGTCACAACTGTGGCAGGGGATGGGGGGATGTCTGGGGTGTTAGTGATGAGGGGGATGTCTGGGGAGGGGAGCACCTGGGGCATGACTCTATGGCATATGAGTATGTTCAAATGGTGATGGGGTATTGTCTCGGTGGATAGAGACCCACACAATAACCAAAAGGATATTGAATTCCTATTCTGGGAAGTCCTGCTACATTCTCTAATAGAGCAGCAAGAATCCCCCGAATACATGAGCAGTGCCTGGTGAAAGAGGACAGACCATTACACCAGGCCCTTGATATTGATGCTTGTACTTATGAACCTTTTCTTGTGAAACTGAAACTTAGCCTAGTATTATATATTGCTTAAGAGTTATCTCCTGAAAGGCTCTTTGTTGCTCAAATGTGGCCTCTCTCTAAGTCAAACTCAGCATATAAACACACTACATTCCCTCCTCCCCCCACCCCCCACCAGCATGGTACATGACTCCCTGGGATGAGCCTCCCTGGCACTGAGGGATTATTACCAAGCACCAACTAGCAATGAATCTGGAAAAAAACCTTGACCAAAAGGGGAAAATATTAAATGCAAAAGAGTTTTTATGGCTAAGATATGTCAAAGTGAGTCAGGAGGTTATTCCAGAGGTTACATATGCAAGTCTCAGCAGGATCTCATTAACTGCCATAGTAAACAATTCTTCAAACAGCTGGGCTCCTGAAGGCTCTAGAGACATCTAAACACTATAGAAGGGCAGACAATCTCAGGAATTCAGCACCCTGTCAATGGGCCTTACTTTGGAATATATGCTCCCCAAAGTAACAGAGTTAGACTCATTTATAATTTCACTCTTCTGCCCCTTTTATTTGAACCTATAATTAGCACTATACTTGTTAAATATATGTTCCAGAGACTTAAATCTTCAGTCTGTTCAATTGCCAGTTAAGCCCTGAATCTCAGCAGAGTTACAACACCTACTCTCCAGTTCATCTGACTCACCCAGGATAACTAACAAAAGGATGGTAATGGACAACACCCATCCCAGGAAGCAGAGAGTGTCTGCAGCTGCCAGCAATACAGTTCCATCCATCCGCCCCATGGGATCTAAGCCTCCTCTAAATCAGAGGCAGGGTGGGCATCACCATTCCAAAATCCTCAAGATTGAGGAATGAACAAACATAAGTGGGGAAAGCAACTATAGACTAAAGTAGACTTATTATTATTCTACCAATGGAAGAACTTGTATCATTGATATAAAGGCAGTGGCCACCAGAGGTTCTGAGGGGAGAGAGAGGGAAGAATAGGTGCAACATGGGGGCATTTTTGAGACATTGGAATTGTCCTGTATGACATTGCAATGACAGATATAGGCCATTATACATTTTGTGAAAACCTATAAAATTGTGCAGGGCAAAGTGTAAATCATGATGTAAACTATAGTCTTTGGCTAGTACAATGCTTCAATATGTGTTCATCAATTGTAACAAATGTACAAGAAAGATGTTGTTAATGTGGGAAAGTATGGGAGGGAGGGGAGGGAGGTATATGGGAATCCCCTATATTTTTTATGTAACATTTATGTAACCTAAAGCTTCTTTACAAATAGAAAAATATTAAAAAAAAAAA